>PVJH01017345.1:0-48084 GCA_004026705.1 Nesogale talazaci | reverse complement strand
CCGTGAGCTGAACTTGACAGCCAATGATGGGTAAGATCAGGAGCACTCTTTACCAACCTAAGACAGGCCATGGTGACATTAGAAGGCCATTGACCGATGACGGGTAAGGACTGAGTGTGCGTCCTGACAACCTAAGACAGGCGGAGTTCCTGGGAGGATATTACTTGAAAAAATAAAAAAGGGGGACCTGTCAGGAGCCCTCCGGCCCAGATATGCTTGACTTGGCTACAGGCCGAATATGCCTGAACTCTGTTGCAGTTTGTCGCCTTTGTAACTGTAAACAGCCCTGGCCTCTGAAGCCAGACTTACAGCTGTGCTGCCATTCACTTGTTAATTTTGAAGATCACGATATGCTAATTGCCTAAGCTTGCTTGCCCTATAAAACTGGCTTACTTCTCACAAATCAAAAAAAAAAAAAAAGAACCCCACCCCACCCCAGAAAAGATATAACTACTGAAACAACATATGTATGTATGTATGTATGTATACATTATGATGAGTGCCGTATGAGTCCCCAATAAAATGAATTAAAAAAAAAAAGAATGCCTTCTCCCTGGGAGACGGACAACAGAAAATTGGATGAAGGGAGATGTTGGACAGTGTAAGATATGACAAAATAATAATAGTTTATAATTTATCAAGGATTCAGGAGGAAGAAGGGAAGGGAGGGGGGAATGAGGAACTGATACCAGGGGCTCAAGTGGAAAGCAAATGTTGTGAGAATGAGGAGAGCAACAAAGGTACAGATGTGTTTGACACACGATGGATGATGGATGAATTGTGATAAGAGTTTTGTTAACCCCCAATAAGATGATTTTTTTTAATGAGTGCTTTCGTTTTTCCTGATTATGAAATTTGTTACCTCAACTATTTTAATATTTGGAAAACAAAGATGGTTTAAAAATCTTTGGTAATAATTCTATGCACCTAAAAGTTAAGTAATAGAAATTTGATCTGTTCTCAGTTTCCGTGAAAGGATTACTGTTTTTAGGTCTGAAAGTAATGAGAGCCTATGTATGTCCTGCTTTTTGTATTTTACTGTTTTGAGTATTTTTTTCAGATCAGGATTTTTGATCATTGCACAATATTCCACCATGTGGATTAGATGTGATTTGATTCATATCCACTGCCACTGAGAGACATTTGGGTCATTTAAAATTGCTTTCCTTATTATAGATAACACTTTAATAAACACCCTTCTATATTGAATTTTGTGAGCATGTCCTCTCATTTGCCCTCTTATTATAGTGCTCCCTCTATCACCTTAGCACTGTGTCTGATTACATGTGCTTTTCTCCAGAAAATATAAGCCTTTGGGGGGTGAAAAACAATTTTTAATATATCTCTTAACCGCAGTACCTAGAGTCCTGCCTAAGCCACAGCAGGTGCTTAAAAAATATTTACTGAATGAGGCAGGGCCTCAGATTCTTCACATCCACTGATGAACCTCAATCACCAAAGGAACCCACCCAAACCACTTCAAGAGCAACATTTGCAGAAGAGCAGTAAAGTCACATTTGCATTCTTCTTCTTGGAGTCTCGTGCTCTACATCTAAGGTGTTTATATTTTGAATCAAAGCTCCAAGTATGTAAAGTAAATGCTTCAAGAAAAATGTTTTTAATCAAAGATAAAAATAGTTTTTTTCAATAACTTCAATGGCATGTGGAAAAGAGACCTGGCCTGGAAACCATGATGATATGTGGATTCAGTATTGGCTCAGTTGCTGTCCGGGACCTCACTGGCAGCCAGATCACCTGCCTGGTCTTGGTTCCATCTTCTAAGAGCAGAGGCTGGATGAGGTGACTTCAGTCCCCTTCCAGCGCTGTGAAGTAACTATAGAAACAGTCTGATGGGCTCCCATTCAAGACGAGTCCAGCATTAACCACTGAAGTTCCTCATCCCTGCGGAAGTTCACTGACATTCCATCAAATCACATTCAGCTGTGTGCATGCACGTGTGTGTGTGTGTGTGTGTGTGCGTGTTGTCCTTGCAGAGTTTTTTTCTGTTATACACAGGGCTGTTTTTTTCTATGATGGATAGATGGGAGCAGGGGGAGGGATAAACATGGCTTTTCAGAGAAATTCTCCATCTGAATTTCTGTCTCCAACGCGGAAGTCATGAACCAGGCCTAGAACTTTTCACTTAGGTGGATGTCAGTGCCAATTCACAGCCACCCTTTCGGACCAGGTAGAACTGCCCCTGTGTCTTTCCCTGACTAACTCTGTACAAGAGTAGAAAGCCCAGTCTGTCTCCGGCAGAGCACTGATGGTTTTGAACTGTGGACCTTGGGGTTAGTAGCCTGATATGTGACAATGTTATCCCCCAGTAGGTATCAAAAAGCCTGGCTCTTTACTCAGCCTTCTCCTGGCACAAGAACTGGGGCACCTTATCAATACCCAACAAAAGGGCAAGTCTAGGATTCCCTCTTGGTCTGTGCATTGGTGGGGAGAAGGCCGCCATCTTTTCTGTGATGTTTGATGGGAGTAGTTATAATGGAAAGGTTTTCTGTTTGCTCAACTTGTCCTTTCCTAGTTTTTTGCCTAAGGAGAGCAGGGTTAAGTTAGAGCTTTCTCTGTCTAATCCTGAGTGTTTCCGAGTGGAGTTGCCTTCTGGGGTACACAAAGCCAAAGGAAGATGTGGCAGGCTCACATCCCTGCTTGCACATCTAATCTGATCTCTTCTTTCCACCTCCCAGTGTCTTTTGATGTTTACAAGTAACTTAAGGGGAAGAGCAAAGGCTTTAAAAGGGTTTTAACCCACTGGTGGGTGTTTTCTACCACAATTTTCTTTGGTTGTGTTCTCTCTCCCTCTGTCTGTTCCTAGATCCTTCATGTTTGTTGCAGTACAGATGATACAAGTTGGCTTTCCACCCTTCTCTGAAAACTTCATGAAGCTCGTGGAGAAGCTGCAGAAGGTGTCTGTCTCTATAGGTGTCCAGCTGAAACCTGTGCTCACACTTGAGCAGAGGAAGAGTTCCTAAAACACATCTATCCTGCTCTGTCTGAAGTGACCCCTGACAAGTTTCCGAATCAAGACCCAGGAGGAGATGATGTCAGACTCGTCTCACATTTTCTTCTAGAATCACTCCACTGTAGTGGAAGCCACTGTGTGCTCACAAATCTCAGCAGCTCAAATTCATCTTTAGGACAGTAGCAACAGAATGAGGATGAGGGCTTTGAATTTCTGCTTTGGGCTGGCTTCTCTTCAATGATATAATTAAATGAATAAATGAACAGATGATATTTTGAAAGTTCACATCTTGATGCTGAAAGCCATGGTCATTATTACCTTCTAATTTCTTTGGAACACATTTTTTTCTTTTTAAGTAGATATTCAGAATCTACCATAAACCCCAATAGAACCAAACTCATTACTACCTAGTAGTTGATTGTGACTCATGAGAACCTGTGGGACACAGTAGAATTGGCCCCTAGCATCTTTATGGGACACGAGTGGGGTCTGCTTGTCAACAGGGACTTCCCAGGTGCAAATCTGTCAGCATGGAATAGACTCCTCATGAGCTTATGCTTATGTTTGCTGGAACAAATTCTCTCAGCCTTAGCACCCCCATATCTTCCTCCCACATTGTGACTCAGTGTCTTCAAACCACTCATCTTTGGGTTAGTAGCCAAGCACTGAACCACTGTGTCCCAGAACTCCTCTAGAATCTAGCTTACAAAAATCAAACCCACTGCCATCAAGTTGACTCTGATCCATAGCAACCTATATGGGATCTTTAGGGTGGTGAAACATGAGCAGACTCTCTCATCTTGTTCCAGCAGAGCGGCTGGAGGATTTGAACTGCTGGCTTTGCAGTGAGCAGTTCAGTGCTCACCTGGGAGTGCCACCAGAGCTCCTTACACCATGAAAGTTATCTTATTAAGAGTAACAATTAAATATATATACATATATGTGTGTATATTTATATATATACATATAAGAAATTAAGAAACCTAATCTAAAGTCCACATGCGTGGACCTTCCAATAAAAAAAGATCGGTCCTACTACATAACAGGAGCATAATGAAGATTTAAAAAAATAAAAATGGGCATTAAACTACTTAATAACAGTTGAGTAAAACCAAGAAATATTCAAATCTATTCTCCTCCAAAAGATGTGTGAAATGTAATAAAAATTTAAATGTGTGGTCAGATATGTGTGGAGTTAAAGTCGAGAACATTTGTTCCAGCAAATGTAAGCATAAGCTCACGTTTGGAACACATCTGCTCCATGCTGACAGATCTGCATCTAGGAAGTCCCTGGTGATCAGCAGACCCACTCGTGTCCTGTGTTGTCGGAGGGAGATCAGAAGAGGTAAGATCGTTTCAGGGAGTCATAGGGTCCATGGTGGTCTCGTGGGTGATGTGCTGGGCTGCTAACAACAGTTTGAACCCACCAGCAACACATCAGGGAGAAAGAGGAGGCTGACCGTTCCTGTAAGATTTACAGTCTCAGGAACCCTAGGAAACAGTTCTAACCCAGTCTTACCAAAAACCACCACCACCAAGTAGATTCCAATTCAAAGGGACCCAACTGGAGCTTCTTAGGCTATGTGTCTATATGGGAGCAGAGAGCCTCATCTTGTTACTGAGAGTGCAGTGGGATTTGAACAGCTGACCTTGTGGTTGTCAGTCTGTCCTATAAGTGGGTTTTTCTTGTTTGTTTTTCTGAAGACCTATGAATGGAGCTTTGGAGCAATGTGAAGAGCAGGGAGAAGTTCCTTGAGATGGCTTAGATTCACATACATGTAGAATCTCTGAGCATTTTTTACTGTCTTCTCTATGGGGTGTTTCCTGATTTTTCTAAATATGCTGTAATAAGTACATTGAATTGTGAGACAGGCTAGAATGGTGATTAAAAGTGCATAAGAGTGCAGACACTGGGACTAGACTCATGACTTTTCCATTTTGATTTGGCCAATAACTGTTCATATGACCTTGGGAAAATCACTTCCCCCACTCTGTCTCACCTATTCATCTGTGTAAAGGGCTCTATGTAAGGATATAATTAAAATGCAAATCCTACCCAGAACTAACCATGAATATCTTAATGTTGATAAAATCATTGCAAATATTAAATGAATTGATGGAGAAAAGCAACAGGGCTTAGCCTTTCATTGACATTTTCTTCCATTAACACTGAGGCAAAGTCAATCCCAAGGCAACAGGTTTGGTTCTGATATCATTAATGTTTCCTTAATGAATTTTTAAACTTAGATTTCCTGAACCAGAATTTTTAGTTCTACTTGGTAATTATAATTATCAGTAGGGGAGCACTGCCTGATCCTTTTCTACCACTTAACCCATTTCTGGAAGATTAGTTCCTCAGATTTAAATCACCATCATGGGTAAGGCAATGCTCTTCCTCGTGATTTTCTAGGGCAGACCCAATTGGAGCCCACTGAGGGTATTCAGGATGTAAGTGAAGCTGACTCAGGCATGTGTTTGCTGTGTGGGAGGTAGGGGTTTAGGTTGCCTGCCAGCAGCATAAGGAGAGTGTGATTCCCTCCGGCCTCCTTTACCTAGCCTTTGGAGTTTGGTGAAAATCCTTCAGAGGCTTTTCTTATGAAGTTCTAGTCCAATCTTGCCACTTGTGCTACCAGTCTTTCTCTGGATTTCTGATTTCATTCTACTAATGATAATAGCTAATGATAATGTCTGGGCACTGTGCAATGTGCTTTACTTGTATTTTTATTTCCTTTTTAGGAAATATAATCTAGGGGTAAGACACTGTAACTTATAGCATACATTATATCGAGCCAACAAAAATACAGTTTTTTAAAAACTACTAGTGTTTTTCTCAATACTATAAAAAAGTGTTTCTATATACACATACAAATGCATGGAGCCTTCAAAAAGTTTCTAGAAAACTGCAATTAAAAGATAATTGACATTGAATTGAAGGTCATGCAAATAAAGATGTTGAAAAAAAATGGAATTTTCCCATGAACTTTTTGATACATACATAGGAGGGGAGTACAAAATTTTTTTTTCAAAAATATGCATTTACATTTTTTTTACCAAAAAACTTATCACCTTTAAAGTATTCTCCATTATACTTAATGCATTTGTCAGATCTGTAATTCCATTCTTGGAAACATTTTTCAAATTCATATGTTTGAATGAATATGAAATTTTTTTTTCTTTGCTTCTTTTGTGTCATCAGATTTCTGTCCTTTCATATCCCTTTTCATTCACAGAAACAAAGAGTGTGGTCAGGTGAGTCAGGTGTGTTGGCAAGAGAGGCATGCTTTTTTTTTTTTTTGGCCAAAAACTTGTACTGAGCTGGCCCATCCCCAATCTGTCACAAATCAGGCCTTTTTTGTCAAACACTACTGTATAATCTTTTCAGAACCTCTAAATACCACTTTGACTAACAGTCTGACCTGGTAGAACAAACTTCAAATGCACTACCAGTCGACATTTCCATTCATTTGGGAAAGGTTGATGGACGTCCAGAACAAGGTTTGTATTCCATGGACATTTCGCCAAAACAAGAAAAATACCTGTACACTTGTTTATCCTATACCACTGTCCTTATAAGCTGTGTTCAACATCACAACCATTATTGTGACATTTTTGCAAAGCAGGACACAAAATTAAAGAGCCACCTGTTGTATTCTTAAATTGATCATCACCAAAAAACCCCAAGTTTCCAGTAAAACTGCTTTTATGAAAAAATTCAAGAGAACATTCCCAGACGATGCCACTGGGTGCACTAACTCAGAGCAGGTTGCTCAATGCTCGCCTGGCAAATATGTGCACTCTGAAAGTTCCCTCCACCTAGTGCAAGTCCATTTGAGAGGAAAGAGGAGTACCCCCTGTACATGACAAGATTCTCTATAGATGCAAAACAAGAGACACTTATATGTGTACATATAGAAATAAATTTATAGTTTAAAGTAGCTCATACAGATGTGGAAGGGCTTAGTTCAACAGGTCAGATGTTAAACTGGAGGTTTTTCCTGACTTAGCAAGTGGGGGAGGGGGAATAACAAACAAAAAAGGAGGGAAACAAGCAGGAAGGCCAAGGCTGATGCATTAAGAGCTAAATGAATCCAAGGTCAGCAGTCTGTTAGTGGCTCCTGAGCTCAGTAGGCAATATGGAAGGAGGTTTATGATCCAGTAGATGTAACCTAACGTTCCCACAGTGTCAATTTATATTAAGAGTAGGCCACACACACAATATTCCTCTTGTTTCTTGAAACTTCCTCACCCACCACTATCATGACCCCAGTCCTACCTTTCACTGTACAAGTATAAATAATAGATAAGAGTTCACCACACATGGAATCCAGGAACAGGAATGGGATTAGTGATACCAGAAGGGAAGGGGAAAGTGGGGAGGAAGAGGGAGCCAATGGCAATGATTGACACATAACCACCCCACATCACCACCCACAGGGAGATGAACAACAGAAACCATGAGAAAAGGAAGACAGCAGCCAGTGGGAGATATGAAAATAATAATAATTTATCAAGGGGTCACAAGTCTCAGCAGAGGGAAGGAAAAAGGAGCGGATACTAAGGGCTTATTAGAAAGAAAAAGTTTAGAAAATAATGATGGAAACATGTATAAATATACCTGATACAATTGATGTGTGGGTTGTTATGAGAGCTTTAAAAGTCCCTGATAAAATTATCTTTTAATAAAAAATAAAATTTTTTTTAAAGTGCAGGCCACATTTCCAATGAAACTTCCTTTCAATCATATTGAGGCTGTGACCAGATTTAGGAGGTAGCACTGAAATCTGTTTTTCTCACAACTGCTTGCCTGCTTACAGAAGATCCCATTGTGGAGTTGATTACATTATATTAGATCACATCAGGAGAAATTTTTGACCCGGCCCATTTTACATAAAACTTAACTGTCACACACATGCTTATGTACATTTCTTTCTGAAAGCCCCTTCCCTCTCCTATTTTTCTAATATTCCAAGATTCTGATTTTTTATTCCTCCAAAGTTCTCGAGAAATCCTTCTTTTTCCTAATTCTAGATTAGGCATTCCTTGAGTTAAATCCTTTCTGAATATCCTGGATTAGGGTGAACCATAAATTCAAAATGGCTGTCCTTATAGGAGACAGAAAAGCATAAGACATCACAGAAAGAGACACAAGAAGGGAGGACATGTGAAAATGGAAGCAAAGATTGGTTTATAGATGTGGCTACAAACCAAGGAATGAGAATTGCCTGAAGCCAGCAGAGCTGGGAGATAGGCATGAAACACCTCCTTCCTCAGCGCCCGAGAAACAACCAGCCCTACAGACAGCTTTATCTGGCTTCCAGAAATGTAAGAGAACAAACTAGTTGCTTCAAACCAGTAATTTCCTACCATGCCACTTACTTAATACAGAAGGTTTACTTGCCCTGATATCCCTAGAAAACAGATTTCCTGCAAGAGTCCATCATCCTGGAAACTGATATGCTAAAAAGAGAATTTTTTCTACATTTCATGGCATCCCTTAATTTCCACAGTCCTGTTTCTATCATCAGTCCCTTTGTTGTTCTTCAGACTAGGAAGTAAACAGAGAGATCATTTGTAATAATGAACAGTTGGGCACACTCCAGTTTCAAAGTGTTTTTAACTACTAAAGAAGCAGCATGACGTAGTGGATTTGAACTTTGATTGATATTTACTAGCTTCATTTGGGAGAAACTCACATACTAGGTGTAAAATGGGATTATAATCAATGTGCTTGGCTCAGATAGGGATGAAAGGCACACAACTAGTGTCAACCAATTAGGAAACGAGACAGGAAATCCAATCCTGTCTGAATTTAAGGTAAACAACAAATAATAGTTTTAGTATTTGTATTGTATGGGGCATATTTGTATACTCTTTTTATTTTCTAAGACTATTTTTATCTGTATTAGAACCATATAATAAACTTGAGAAAACTGGAACTTAGAAAAACTAATGTAAACTAATCACAAACACATTAAAGAGTAGACCTTGTATTCCTTGATCAATTGCTTGTTTTAAAAAGACGGTTACTCCCAAATAAAATATTCTTTTCATCTATTACTCTGTCTTTCTTTTGACACCTGCCCCGTTGTCAAAACATTGATCACAGTCACCTTCACATAGATATTCTATACTTGTTGAGGTGTTGGAATGAACAGAAGGATAAATAGTGATATAAAGATTTTGATTGGCTGAGTGTACATTGGACTTTCCCTTATTTCAAACAAGATCTGACTTTAAACTCCGGGGATGAGTTTGTGGTTGTTAGGTACCATCACATCTGTTCCCACCCCTAGCAACCCTGTGCTCAATTGAAGGAAACACTGCCTGGTCCTCCACTA
Source organism: Nesogale talazaci (assembly GCA_004026705.1). NCBI lineage: Eukaryota > Metazoa > Chordata > Mammalia > Afrosoricida > Tenrecidae > Nesogale > Nesogale talazaci. Next base: position 38,775 of record PVJH01017345.1, on the reverse strand, counting down.
TCCTCACAATTGTTCTTTTGTTGGATCCCATTGCTGCGGCCCCTACATGAATCCCCGTCTTTAACGAGGGCCTTCCTCTTTGTCAACGCCCCTCTGCTTTCTCTAAGGACTGGTTTCTCCTGATAACATCTTCAAAGCATGTATGATGAAGGTTCACCATCCTAACCGCTAAGAGGCACTATGACCATGCTTTTTCCAAGACAGGGCAGTTTGTCACTTCAGCAGTCCATATGCTTTCAATATTCTTCTCCAGCACCACAATTTAAATGCATCAATTTGTCTTTGGTCTACATATGACAGGCTGTTAATAAGTCTTCCTCCAATCCTGATGCCACATCCTCCTTCATGTAATCCAGCTTCTGATGATTTGGTCACTATATAGATTGAACATGTATGGTGAAAGGACCCAACCCTGATGCTTACCTTCTCTGGTTTTAAAACATGCAGCATTCCCTTGTTTTGTTCGAATAGTTGCCTGTTGATCCCAGGGCTTAACTCTGGAATGAGGGAAGATGTACTAAAAGGAAAGGTGGATATTAGTTATGTTAGTGATGGAATTTATAATGTCTTTCAAATATTAAATTTTGACAGTGGGTAAACAGCATCTTCAAGTGGAGCAAGTGGTTAAGGTGCTCAGCTGCTAACTGAAAATTTGGATGCTCAAGCCTACTTAAAGGCCTGGTGATCTACATCTGAAAACTAAACAATTGAAAACCCGATGACACAGAATTGTACTCTGATGCACATGGGTCTCCAGGAGAGAGAGCAGACTCCAGAAAGATTGGGTTTACTGGAATGCACCCACCACTGAGTTCAGAGCTGTGTGAAAAGTCTGGGAGACAACTTAGGTAGATCAGGAAGATCCTAAAAACCCAAAAGCAGAATTTTAAAGAGTATTTTGTATCTTATTCATCTATTCCCACCAACCACCAACATCATTTTAGTTTTTTATTTTTCTTTATAGCTTGTCAGCATTAGCATCAAAGAATAAATTGTTGTTGTTGTTGTTGTTGTTGTTAGGAGGAGGCAAGTCATTTCAGACTCACGCCGACCCTTTGTACAACAGAATGAAATAATGCCTGCAATTCTTGCAATTGTTATGTTCACACTCATCATTGCTGTCACTGTGTCAGTCCAGCTTCTCCAGGGTTTTCCTCTTTATGGCTGCTTCTCTACCAAGCATTATGCTTTTTCCAGGGGCTGATCCCTCTTCAAAGTACCTACATTGAAGTTTTCCAGTCCTTATGCCTAAAGAGCATTCTGGCTGTACTTCTTTCAAGGCAGATATGCTTAATCTATTGTCAACTTTTGGTATTATCAAAATTCCTTGCCAGTCCATACTTCAGATGCATGGCTTCTTCTTTGGCCTTCTTTATTCAATGTCCAACTTTTACATGCAGATGAGGTGATTGAAAATACCATTGCTTGGGTCAGGTACACCTTAATTCTCAAAGTAATGTAATATCCTTGCTCTTCGACACAGCAGATTTACCCAATGCTAGGAGTCTTTTGATTCCTTGAGAATTGCTTCCATGAGCATTGATTGGGGAGCCAAGCAAGATGAAGTTATTGACAACTTAAATCATTTCTTCATTAATCACGATGGCACCTAGTGGTTCAGTTGTGAGGGGTTTTGTTTCTTTACAATGAGCTGTAATCCTTATTGAAGACTGCAGTCCTGGATTTTCATCAGCAAGTGCGTCAAGTACTCCTCACTTTCCGCAGCAAAGTTTTGTTATATACACACTGCAAGTTGTTATTAAGGCTTCCTTTAATCTGGCACTGCATTCTTCTTCATACAGTCCAGCTTCTCAGATTATTTGTTCAGCATACAGATTGCATAAGTACAGTAAGAGAATATAACCCTGACACACACCTTTCCCTATTTTGAACCATGCAATATGTCATTGCTCTTTCCACACAACTGCTTCTTGATCCATATCAATGTTCTGCATTGAGCACAGTGAACTGTTCTGAAATTCCCCTTCTTTTCAAGGCTTCTCAAAGTTTGTTATGATCCACACTGTCAACTGTCTTTGCCTAGTCAATAAAATACAAATAAACAGCTTTCTTGTGTTCTCTTCTTTCAGTCAAGATTTATCTGGCATCAGTAATGATGTCCCTCGTTCCATGTCCTCTCCTACATCAAGCCAGAATCCTTGTCAAGGAACTGCTGCAACCATTGTTAAATGCTCTTAAGCAAAATTTTACTTACATGTGATATCAATTATATTATTCCATAATTTGTATAGTCTACTGGAATGAGTATAAATGTGCATCTCTGCCTGTCAATTCTAAACTTCCTGGCATGTCTATGAGCATTTCCACCAATGTTTCATCAGCTTGCTCAAACATTTCAAATTGTATTTCTTCAATTCCTGAAACCTCTTTTTGGCTAATGCCTTTAGTTCAGCTTGGAATTCTTCATTCAGCACCATTGGTTCTTAATCACGTGCCACATCTTGGAATGGTTGAATGTTGACTCTTTCTTTTTGGTACATCCATCTTCTTTTGATACTTCATACATCATTCAATATTTTGCCCAGAGAAATTTTCAATATTGCAACTCAAGGTTTAAATATTTTCTTCAATTATTTTAGTATATGTTAAGTGTGTTAGTCTAGGAAGACTAGAGAAACAAATTGATCAGTACTCATATGTATATAAGGGAGAGGTCTATATACAAGAAGAAATGAACATTGAGAAAATAATCCAGTCCAGTCCAGATCAAGTCCATAAGTCTGATATTAGGCCATATGTCCAACAACAATATAAAAAGTTCTCTTCAGACTCACGAAACACATGCACTGAAGCCAAATGCAGGACAATCACAAGCCAATGGGAAGAAAGTCTTTGGATCCAGTAATGTTGTAAACATCTCAGCACTGGCAGGGGTCTTTTGTGGCTTCTCCAGCTTCAGAGGTCTGGTTACATCCATGTGGCTTGTCTGACTCAGGGCACTAAGGTAGCTCCTTGTGGCTTCCCCTGAAGGATATTTTACAGGAAGTAAGCCTTGTGAGTAGAGCATCTCCAAGCGAGTGAACCCAGAGAGATAGTGTCTCCTGCCTTCAAGAAGGAAGTGCCAGATTGCCAGAATTCTCAGAGGAGAGGCCCTGCCCACACAGATGCCTCATTGGCTATGATCTGATTGACAGGCTTGACTCCACCCCTACATTCTTAATCATCAAATTGACAAATGATCATAAGACTACCACACTGAGTATGCTCTTCCTTTTTAACTCTAGGTCTTTGCATATTTCATTAAAATACTTTGTTTTGTATTCTCAAACTGCCCTTTGAAATTTTCTGTTCAGTTCTTTGACATCATCATTTCTTCCATTTTCCTTCATTACTCTATGATTAAGAGCAAGTTTCAGAGTCTCTTCTGACATCCACTTTGATCTTTTCTTCCTGTCTTTGTAATGATCTTCAACTTTTTTCATGTAGGATGTTCTTGATGGCATCCGACAGCTCAACAGCTTTTCTATCATTAGTGTTCAAGGCATCAAATATGCTCTCAAAATTCGGGCAACACATACACAAAGTCTTATTTTGGCTCTTGTAACCTTGTCTTAATTTCCTGTAGGTTCAGCCTGGATTTATATATAAGTCATTGATGGTCTGTTCCACAGATGGCCACAGGTCTGGTTTTAATTACTGATATTGAACTTCTTCAGTTCTCTTCCTACAGATGTAGGTAATCAGATTTCTGTGTACTCCATCTGGAGAAGTTCATGTATATAGTCACCTTTTGTGCTGCTGAATGGTATTTGCAATGAAGAAGTTATTGGTCTTGCAAAGTTCTATCATGTGATCTCCAGCTTCTTTTCTATCACCAAGACCATTTTGCCAATTTTTCTCTCTTTTACTTTGTTTCCAGGATTTGCATTTCAATTGCCAATAATTGTCCATGCATCTTCTTTGCCTATTTGATCAGTTTCTGACGGAAGACATTGGTGAATTCCTTCAACTTCTTCATCACTAACTTTAGCGGTTGATACATAAATTTTAATAATGGTTGTATTGACTGGATTTTTGAATTTGGATAGATATAATCCTATCACAGACAGCCGTGTACTTCAAAATAGATCATGAAATGCTCTTTTTGAAATATATTCCACTTGAATCTGTCATTGTCAGCATAGTAAACATAGGATTTTCTGATTCAAAATAGCCAATAACAGTCCATTTTAGCTCACTACGCCTCAAGCACCGATCTTTCTATGTTCCGTGTCATTTTTAATAACTTTCAATTTTCCTAGATTCATGCATTATACATTCCAAGTTCAAATTATTAATTGATGTTTGCAGATGTTTCTTCTCATGTTGAGTCATGCCCCATCAGCAGATGAAGGTCCCAATGGCTTTACTCCCGCAGGTTTTCGCATGCCACATCATTGTGGTCAAATACTGTGAGAAGGCGGCTCTTGCTCTGTCATGTTGTGAGTGCCTTTTACCTGAGAGGGGTTCATTTCTGGTACTAGCTCTAACAATGTTATGCTTTTATATAGGAGACTTTCTGACAATATTCCGATGCTATCTACAAGGCTTTTCAGCAGCTAAATTCCTCTGAAGTGGACAACCTATTCCTTTCTTGTGGTCTGTTCTTAGTCTGCAAGTTGCTCTGCTGAAACCTGTTCACTTTCAGGCGATCTTTGTGACATTCTACACACCACTGTCTGAGCTTCCAGAATCATAGGCACCACAGTATGACAAACTGACAGACAAATGGTGGAAGAAAAAAATACCACTAACTGTTGACTGTTAGAAGTTGCTAGATTGAAGTTTAGGATATGTAAGCCAAATCAAGGTTATAATACCAGCAAGCACTGGCCATGACAATCAAGACGTTCAAAATAAGTCAAAGATGGGAGAATAATTTTAAAATCAGATTTGAATTGCCTTCTTTCTTAGAACAAATCAATGTAAAAGCATTAGTCCTAGACCTGGGGGGTTGATAGAATAATTCTCTGGGATTTCTATGGTCACGACATTCCAAGAGAACCAACATCTCCATACACAAGCCTGCCAAGGGTCCCTTTGTGGTGGCTTCAGATCATGGGTTTCTGAGTCCACTGAGGACAAACACAAAGATGTTTGTTCAGTTACAGATATATACAGGAGTGGTGAACACCTTAGGGCATATCCGAGATGTTAACTCCTGTGGCTAGAGCGGCAGTAGCCCTTGGGTTAGTTCTGGCTCGCTGGGCCCATGTGGGCCAGAGCAGAAGCGAGCTTCCTAGGGTGGTCAAGGACTAAATTTGGGGGAGCAGACTGCCAGACCTTTATCTGTGGCTTCGTTTAGTTGAAGTGAGGGTCAAGCATTTGTGCTATCCATGGACTCCTGGCTAAAAAGAAACTGTCCCAGGGGGTAGCTGTGTGTGTGTGTGTGTGTGTGTGGGAGGGGGTGGGGGGGGAGGCAGAGTTGTGTGGACTTTCAGGTGGCCACTCTACCCACAAGACTCTGACTTCTTTTTTCACAAGGCATTTTCCTGGCTTTTTTTTTCACAAGAGTTCCTGCAGCTGCATTTCACTATCCACTGGAGCCTTTCTCTGGCTGTATTCGCTTTTCCTTTTAACCAATTATCCATGGGTTGGTAGAGAAGTGGAATATGGGGTGTTATTTTTAAATCACGTGGGGAAAAAAAGTTTTCCCTTTCCCACCTCTCATTTTGCAGCAGTCTAACTTGGCAAATCCTCAAGAAGGAAAGTGCTGACAGCTGCCCAAAGGACGGCAGGGCACCGGGGCAGAAGAATCTGCTTACCCACACCACCTGGGCCTCGGTTCATTCTTGCACAGAAAGCAGGGGAGAAACCTCGCGAGTGGTTTCTTCACTCATGAATATGCAAATTGCTGAGCACAGCGAGCAGATTTTCTTTCTTTCCTTTTTTTAAAATCATTTTATTGGGGCCTCGTACAACTCTTATCACAATCCACAAAGAACCAGACTTTCTGTAAAGCCGTGTTTGTTGAATTATATTTCATGGAACACCTTTACCAGAATCACGTGAAATTCTCCTTGAAAAAGGATGTTTCTGGTTCTTGCCCCAGACCTAGCTCTGAATCAGAATCTATGCTATTAAAACCATCATACTTAGTATATGAATACGTGTGGTTCAAAATGAACTTGATGACTTATTTCCTCCATTCAGCAGCTAGTATGAGCCAAGGAAGGAGCCCAGGTGGCATGATGGATTATGTGGTGGGCCACTAACCATGAGTTCAGCAGTTTGAATTCACCAACAACTCTGAGGGAGAAAGATGGCGCTTTCTGAGGCTTATAAGTTTACTGCCTCAGAAACCCACTGCAGCAGTTAGTTCCATCCTGCCCTACAAAGCCTCTGTGAGTCTGACAATAGCAGTGTACTTGGTTTTCTGATATGAGCTAGAAAACAGCTGCTTCTGGCTACTTCCTGCATTCTCTGGTCCTCAAATTTCTGATGTTAAGGGAGAAAACCTGATAGGCTGAGTTTAATCTGTGGATTGGGTTCCTTTGGGTCATGCGTCTAACCCCGGTCCACAGAGGTGTGACTAAAGAATCCTGTGCTAGTCGGATTATTGAATTCAAGTGCAGGGTTTGGGGTAGAGTCAGGGCAATAAGTGTCCGTGACTAAGAAATCAGGCTGGCCCCGGGGTCTTCAAAGTGGTCTCTGGTCCAGCTGCAGCCCTCAATGAAGGCACTCGGGGTCACCGTGATGGTGAGGCTGCATTGAACAGCAACACTCGGCTTCCATTCCCAGCCTCAGACACAGCAGCAGCCATGGGGTCTGTTTTTATGCAGGGTCTCTGGTTAAGGATTCACTTGAACTAAGTTTTTAAAAGAAAATGCATTTGAAATGCTGGGGTCCACTTCTTCAGCCTCACTGAAGATGAGTGCATTCTGGATTGAACTGGAATACTTGGAAATTAAAAACTGGAAGGAATCTGTTTGATATTCCCAAACCTTGGTCCTTACACATAGTGTGATAATAGCAAGCTTGTCAACTTCCTTCTTGGAAATGAAATTTTTTCATTTAGTCTACAGCTCAGTCGTGGGAACCAAAAAGGGCTCTCACCCTTTGATCACCCTCTGATCAATTCCTCTGAATTTGTTTCTCTAGTCTACCCGGACTCACACATTATGTATGGTACCTTCAGGAGTGGGGTCTAGAGAAACAAATCATAAAGATGGAGAATAGATGTTTGACTTCTGCCTCATAGTATTGTTACTTCTTTGGCTAGCCAGAAGTCAGATATGTCCTTATAGTTTACTAGTTATTTTCTGGAAACCATATGGGAAGTTAAAGTTGTGATTACTTTGTTTAGATGTTGTCCTTGGCTATTGTGAAATGGCAAAAAAGAATGTTGGTAATGTATATTTTGAGATCAGTGGTAAATGTTGCCATTTGAATGTCTCAGGAACCATGCTGCTCAAGCAGAATGATTGAAGAAGGTCAAATGGCTGACAGAAAGCATGGATCTGTTGTGATGCCTTCAAAGACCGAATTCCATGTTTTTGTGTAGAGTAGTTTAGATAAGGATATAGATAAGCTTAATAAGTACTGACCTTGACTGTTTTAAGAATTAACTTTAATTTCTGATTCTATGCTGTCTATAGTGATTTCTTATACCTATTATTATAGATGTAAGGACATATAGAAATGTTTATTGGGATGTATGAGAAGAGAGTTTGTAAATCCAGTTGCCTCAAGCAATGCATTGACCTCTAGATGAGTTTAGGACTCACCTTCAAAGATGTCTCTGAAGAGATTAACCCCACCTTGTCCTTACATGGGTTTAGGCCACACCTAGAAAGACATCTCTGAAGTAATTAGCCCTACCCAGTCTTTTGGAATACTCAGGATAGCTGAATTCTGAGAGCTCTGCCTCAGGCCAGATTGACTTATTGAAGAAGGAAGAATTTTTCCTTTTTGGAAATCTTAACTTGTGGTCTGTGCCAGCAGTTGGAATATGGAACCATGAATATAACTCTTCTCTGGGACTGAATGGTAACAGACCCTGTGGCAGGCTGAAATGCTTGCTAGATGTCCACCTGGATCTACTCTGAGTAGAAGTAGGAGAAATGCAGCAATAACGAGACAGGCTGAGTTTGGCCACTGACACCAGTGGACTTGGTTCACAGGAAATAGAGAAGATGAGAGCGGGTTGACTGGTCTGAAGTTCATGACCTAGCATGAGAGGGCTAGGTATGTTGAGAATTTGTGATGGGACCATGGTCTAAAGGGAAGGCAACCAATGGCTACCCTGGTGAGACTGAGACAGCCTAGATTGAATTGACCAGAACCCGAGCAGAGGAAGAGAAGCGGTTTGAGTCTGTGAACTGGTGCACATTGCTGCTGACTTTATGGACGGCCTGTCCTGATTTGACTTTGCTAATGGGTGCGCACTTCACAAGGTTCCAATTGGAATGAAGATTCTTCATGTTGAAAGGTATGATTGTTTCTTTAGAGCTCTGAGTTGATGTAAGTGGGCAATATAGAAATTGGGTACCCAAAATTGGGGGGATAAAAGCACGAAGTGGTTGGTTTACAAACTCTCGTAGGTGAGGAAATATATATTCATAGGATTATAGGATCAAAGTGTAGATATTATATAACTGCAATCGTAGGGCATAAGATATTTTTATTTTGTTTTGTTCACTTTTAGAATGCTATTTTTAAATGATGGTGGTACATGTTGAATTGCATGTATTTTAGTTTTATCCTGTTATGTATAGATAGGATTTTATTATTTGAAAGTTACATATGGTTACAGAGGTATGTAAAAGTGTGAAACTTACAAGGGGTGGTCTGTGGCGGTCATGTATTTGTGATGTCAATTTCATGAATGGGATGTAAGGATGGAGTCTAGTCTATTAATCTGGAGATAGTCAATGAGTAGCCAATGAGGCCTCTGTGTGGGTATAACTTTCTCCTGAGATTTCTGGGAAATCTCGAGGTATTTCCCAGTTGGAGAAGAGAGACTGAATTGAGTCTCCGAGATGAGGAACTATCGACAAGATGAGATGACAGCATGCTGATTGATCGTGATTCCTCGAGAATGGAGGAGCCGAGGAGAAGCCACATGGCCTTGCCCTGATGGAGCCAAGCCTCTGGGGCTGGAGAAGCCAACAGAGACACCTTCCAGTGCTGAGATGCTCGGGAGGCCATGGGGAGGCTGAGCCTTGCAAGCGCTGAGATGTTTCTACTGCCACCAGACACAAGATTCTGCACCCACTTGTCTGTGATTGTCCTAGTGTCAGTGCACATGCTTCGTGAGACTTTATAGACTGTTATCAGACATATGGGCTAATTCGGACTTACGACTTTGGACTGGGTTGAGATGCTTTCTCAATGTTCTATTCCTCTTGTATAGAAACGTTTCTCTTATGTCCATATGCGTGTCTATGAATTTGTTTCTCTAGTCTACTCAGACTAACACATCCTCCATCTACATATTGACCAGGGTCGGTGGCACATCGATCCGCTCTCCCCATCTACACCCAGCCTGTCTCTGTCTTCCACTTTCCTTCCCAGAGCTGTGACCACAAGGAAAATTCTTTCACTCTTACTTTTTTTTTTTAATCAAGTGTAAATTCCCTTTGGTTTTTAAATGCTGGTCAGAGTTGGGGTAAAAAACATTAGCAACATTACAAAAGTCAAAGCGTCTGAAAAAGATCGCATACTTAGTTATCTTTTCTGCTTTTGAAGATTAGAAGAGACTTGTTATTCTCGAGACCATGTTCTTCTGGTCATTATTCGAAGATGATCTTCCAGATGTTTCTTGTATCTTCCTCCTACTCCTCATTTGTTTCTGGAGTAAATCCCAAAACAAACTCATACCGACCCTACAGGGCAGAGCAGAACTGTTCCTGTGGGTTTCCAAGACTGGAACTCTCCACGAAACCATAAAGTCTCCTCAGCTCCCTTGGAGCAGCTGGTGGGTTTGAACCGCTGATCTTGCAAGTTATCAGCCCAGCTAGAAGCCCACTACGTCCCCGAGGCTCCTGATTTTGGAGAAGGAGCATCTTACTCTCACCTGACCCTTCATAAAAAGTTTTCCATATGCAATAGGTGCTTCCCCTCCTCCCTTCTTGAAGCTTTATTGTCTTCTCAACAGCACTGAGTGGTGGGCTCTCTCTCCATTTATTTAAAAACCAGTTATCATCCCATTGATTCCTACTCCTATCAACCCTAGGTGAGTCAGGGTAGAACTGTGCTCCCTAGACCATTTTAATAGTCTTATTTTCAAAAAGAATTACCAGGCTTTTATACCAAGGTACCCCTGGGTGGCCTTGAAACTCCTGCCTTCCAGTTAGATGTTATGTTAACTGCTGTCACCAGCCCAGATACAGGACTATACTTAGGACACCATGATATAAGTGTCTTCATAGAATTTTCACAAACCTCCAAATGTGATTTGGATTTACTTTTACTCACTAGGGATGTTCTCACGAGTGTTCCCAGCAGGCTAGGTTAGGTAGGAATAGGACATTGTGTTCCCCAGGAACGGAGAGGTGATAGGGTATGTTCAAATGTATGTTGTCAGGAAAGAATGCTGAGGAAAATCTCCCCCTGATAATTTGAGGGTTAAAGCTACGGAGACAAAGTTTATTTGCAAAAATGAATGATTGAGTGGAACTGCCAGGGCCTTGACAAGAGGCACCTGCTGAGGAATGGATGAGGATCCTATATCGTAGACACCTGACAGGAGTGCTGGGCAATGCTGAGGTCCTTGGTTAGGTGGAAGACTGTAGTCTGCTGTGGCACCTGGATCTGATTCCTTCATAAGACAATGCCTCCTAGTCCCAGGCAGCCTCTACTTAAAGGAAACTAAGCATGTACAATTTATACCTGAAGGAAGCTAAGCATGTACAACTGCACACAAGCACATGAACATTACCAAAGCTTATTTTTACTAGTAACTTCAGCATAAATAGGTATGTCTCTATATGGAAACTACAAACTGAATCTCCTGTGTCTTTCTATTAACTCTCAATTTCTCTTCAGGGGGAGTTTGTAATTTCATTTGTCAGATAAGGGAGAGGAAGGGTCCTGTTGCTGGTCTGACCTGATTTAATTTCCTTGTCCAGCATGCACACCGGGCCCAGCTTCTCTCCAGTAGGAATGGTCTCAGCTGGAGTGGTCATGTTCCTTATTCTAGTACTTCCTTCCAGTCTCCCAGCATGTTCAGGTTTCCAGCAATTGTTCACAGTCCGGATCTTACACACTGAGACAGCACCCACTGGGTTTCTCTGCTCAACCACACTGCCTAGTTCAGCTGAGTTTAAGTGGAGTCTCTCTACAAAATGTCTGTCCCTGGAGAAAAATGTGCTGTTCAAGATCATCCCCTTGGCCTGGAGTCCTCTCTGGACTGATCATGAAGATCACAGGCAGGCTGGCATCTCATTCTGACAGGGAAGACTTTTTAGGTGTTGACTTTCTCCCCTGGAAAGACTACCCCAAAATTCTCACACTTAGAAAACATTTCCTGTTACAAACACATTTCCTGTTACAGAGTTCACCTGAGGAGTTCCTCCATCCTCCAGGCAGGCTACACTACCCTGGCCTGCAGACACCACCCCCAGCCTGAATTTTCCCTTCCTAAAGGATCCAGTCTTTCTGTAGATGATCCAGAATTCAGAAGATGCAGTTTTATATCTCACATCTTCTATATGCAGAGGACTCAACCCTGACTGGTGGCAATCCCACCTTTGTCAACCTTGAACTGTGCTCCATGGAGGTTTCAGTGTCTGAACTGTCAGAAGTAATCACCTGGCCTTTCCACAAAGGTGCCCCTGGGTGGTCTCCGACCTCCATCCTTTCCATAGCAGCTGGGAGCATCATGTGTTTGCACCACTGACATGGAAGGATTGAGAAAACCTGTTCATGAGAAGACTCTTAGTCTGGTGCATGCTCTGTCTGGAAAATAATGCTTGGATTTGCAGGTTACCCTATGTCTGTTTGATGTGCAAGTGATGGACAACCCAACCTTGTTAGAAACAGAACCATTGGGCACATAAAAAAAAAAGAAGAAATCAGGTTGAAGGAGGCACCTTTTGCCCCTCCCTTAAGAAAGTACTTTAGTGGGTGCCTGCTCAGGTCCCAGTAGACCTGATCATCTGAGTGGGAAGAATTAATGTTTTCATCAAAACTTAAGCAATGTTGGAGTCAGGTGATGATAATTACACAAATGGGAACATAGAGTATTACTGAGTGCACCAAGAGGCATGGGTGGGTTTATAAAGAAGCTGTCTAGAGGAGGAAGCTGAATTCTAAACTGTTGTTGGATGGTATCCAAATACAAGCTTCAAAAGGGTGAGGTGGGACAGGTTTTAAAATCAGTCTAGGAAATTAGCCTTTCTCAGAAATGGTTTCTTCCTTAAGGAAAACATTCCGTAATGAGGGGCAAGAGAGGTCACGAATTGCATGAGACGGGATGTTCTAGTCAACTTGGGCAGGGAACGGAGTCAAGCTGGAAAGCCTGGGCCACACCTGGTGGGTCATCCGAGTAAATGCAGTGTCAGAGAGCCACATGCTCTTTGCATTTCTTTTAACCAAAATTATTTTGACAATAGACACCACATAGACCCCAAATGGAAACTCTGTTTGCTAGAATACTTTTACGTGGCCCCAAGGGTTAAAAAAAAGTTAGATGCTTAAAAATCAAGAAATATTTTTATATATTCTACAGGGGCTAACTGATAGGTGAAAACGGTCACCTTTCTTTTTTAAATTCATGTCTTTTGGAATAGGTGCCAAACCACATTTTGCAGAAACATTTCCAAAGAGAAAGAGGTTTATAAAGCAAAATGAAGCTTCCCCTACAATCCCACTCCCAATAGGCATTAACACCACCCACTGCCATGTAATCAATTCTAATTGATAGCAAACTTATGTGGGGTTTCCAAGACAGTGAATCTCTATGGGAGCAAATGATTTTGACTTTCTCTGACAGGTGGGTATAAACCTCCAGCCTTGCCACTTATCTCATCGCGCCACCAGTTTTCCTAGGTGTAAACCACACACTGTCAATCAAACTTCAAGTGATCTTTTCATACTTTGTGTTATGCCAGATTGACTAGAGAAAAAAAATTCATTAACACACATATACATACATTGTATTAGGCCAGGCTGACTAGAGAAACATGTCCAGAGACACTCGTGTATATTTAAGAAGGAGCTTTATATTAAGAGAACATTATATATCAAGAAAATATCCCAGCGCAGTCCACCTCAAGTCCATAGGTCCAACACTAGTCCAGAAGTCCCTCTTCAGACTCACACAGCTACATGCAATGATGCAGACTGCAGGAAGATCACAGGTCGGTGGGTACAAAGTCCCGAGGTTCCAATAGCACAGTGCATCATAGGGCTCTGGGATGTCTCGGAGTGGCTCTCCAGCAGGAAAATGAAGGCAGAGAGAGGGGAGGTTCCCAGGACCCTCCTCATTAGAAGGCCACATTCACAAGGAGGTACCATCAGGCCGCAGGGGATATTGTCTTCTGTCGGCCATGCAAAACTATGATGAGGTCCACCAGAATCGGTAGATAGCCCTATCTGAGGAATGAAGGATACTGATGGAAATGTCAAGTCAGGAGAGGGGAAAGGAAGCAGACACATCTGGGAGAACACAAGTACATGACTGTTAGTAGGAAACAGGGAAGGACCGACCTCCAGGTGGGCTGGGGAAAGAGGGGTGATATGTACTTTTGGGTACTTTTCATACAGTGTCCCTGGTGGTATACACTGAATGGGCCACACTGACCCAGGCTTCCGGGCATGTCCTGGGGACCCAGGCTGGTGCCATGAAATGCTGGGCATTGAATCCTGAATCTTGCTCCAGAGGCTGCATTAGAAAGATTCAATAAGGAGACCCCTCTGGGTGAACTGGACTCCACCCCAGACACACTTGTAATCTGAGGACTTCAGTAGGAAAATACATAAAGTCTGAGGAAGCAGAAGAGAGTTTACTAAGATGTTGAACTATTGGTAAGTGGACAAATATAGTCTTGCTACATCAATGTCCTATATGCTGAACTGTACTAAGATATATATTATTCTGGCAAACTTGTGAAAGAATTCTCTATGAATATTATTATAAAATTTCCCTGATAGTCAACTTCCATTGTTTGTATAAATAAAATCCTACCACAAAAGGATTGATTCTGTACAAGTGCAAAATTCAGGTGCTGTGATATGGAGTAGCCTACATTGGCCCAATATCCTCTCTCAATAGGGTTATAAAAAATTAGTAGCTATAGACAACAAGGAAGTGGGTGAAGGGAGATGTCTGGCAGTGTATGATTTGGCAAAATGATAATAATTTATAAAGTATCAAGGGTACATGAGGAAGGAGGGAAAGGGGAGGGAGGGGGAATATGAGGAGGTAATACGAAAGGCTTAAGTAGAAATAAAATGTTTTGAGAATGATGATGGCAACAGATATACAAATATGCTTTGCATGCAATAGATTTATGTATTGATTGTGATAAGAGTAGTATGAGCCCCCAATAAAATGATTCTTTCAATTCGTACCAGAAGCTAATCAAAGACAATTTTTATAGAAGATTGTTACACCCCAGGAAGATACTTGATAAGACTCCCAACCATAAATTAATAAGGAGATTTTGAAAGGGAAAAAGCATATTTTAAAAAGAAAACATCTATCCAGGAACAGGCTTGGAATTTGCACTAAATTTTAGCTCAAATTTAAGAACAATTAGTTCTTACATCATAACCTTGCTCGATAACCCCTCAGCCCCCAACAAGGAAGCATAGAAGATATGGGTGCTCTAGCAAAGTGTGATGAAGAAATTAGATGGTGCCTGGCTATTAGATAAAATAATGTCTGGGGTCTTAAAGGCTTGTTTCCAAACAGACACCTACGTGAGATGTCCAGTAAGTGAAATGGTGTGGAAGAAGCACACCATCATCAATAAACAAAGGATTGTAAATCATATAATCTGAAGTTAAAATAGGGAACAGTGTCAAAGCATGAATTGTGAAAATCTGGTTTGCAAAAGCCTATAGGTGACCATGGGAGCCCAAGATACAGTTGTGGGATCTCAAAGGAAATAGCCTCACGTGATTTCCCTCCATGCATAATAGAGGGATGGGAGGAAGGTGGTTCCCAAATAAGAGGACATAGGGGAGATGACTACAGAAGATCAAAATGATAAACCTGGCTTGAATGGTTAAAACCTTTCAGTTGACCCCCACTCATGCCTAATCTGGTTTTCAACATTTTTGTTATTAGTTTGTTCATACTGGTGTTTATCTCAGATGTGTTTTGTCATTGGGGGGTCATCCTCTCGAATTTTTAGACACATTTTTCTCCTTTTCAGTATATGAAACCCAGGATTGATGAACCTATAGGAACAGCAAGTAGAATGAAGGTTTCTGTAAGGTATGGTGGATGGGGAGGTGTGGGTATAAAAGAGAGCTGATGTCAAGGAGTTCAAAAAGGAAAAGAATGTTTTGAAACTGATTGTGGCAGCAATTGTATGATGCTGTTTGATGTGATTGAATTATGGAGTGATATATCTGTGTTAACTCACAATAAAATGATTTTGAAAAAAGTTTGTGGCGTGGCGTAGTGGTTGAGTGCGGGACTGCGGCCCACTGACTTGGCAGTTTAAATCCAACGGCAGTTCTCCAGGAGCAGTGATATCCCGTGCACCCCCACCTCCTCCCAAAAAAAGTCACTTAGGTGTCCTCACGTAGCAGAGAAAAAAGTTTGTGGAAATTTTCCATGATCCTTTGTTTATTTGTTTGTTTGTTTGGGCATCACTGCCCTTTGGTGGGAATGGGAGGCCCAGCCTTGCTCCTGGAGAGCTACTGCTGGATTTGAACCGCCAAGCCAGTGGGCTGCAGTCCCATACTCAACCACTATGCCACTGGGGCTCAGCCTCCATTATCCTTTAATCCCATTTTTCTACAAGTTTTTTGAAGCCATATTATACATACCTATTTTGCTCAGCTACTAGGTGTTTTATAATCTAATATCCCACAATTTGTAAAATTCTTACTGACATTCATTGTGCCTCATTTTTCAAATTAAGCAAATTGATATAATAGACATTCCTGAATGTATACACTTATGAGCAAATAAGTTTACTTCTGTTCCATATACCTTCAAAGGTGTAATTGCTATGTTGAAGATGTATGCTTTTTTAAAAAAACAGTAAATTGGGACATAATTCACATATCATACAATTTGATAGTTCAATCATTATCACAATCAGTTTTAGAACATTCTTCTTTCTTTTTAAATTTTATTTTATTGGGGGCTCTGACAGCTCTTATCACAATCCATGCATATATCCATTTTGTCATACACATCTTTACATATGTTGTCATCATCTTTTTCAGAGTATTTTCTTTCTACTTGAGCCCCTGGCATTAGCTCCTCATTTTCTCTCCTCCCTCTCCACCCTCCCTCCCTCCCTCTTTCTCCCATGCCCCTTTGAGGCATAGGACAGTTATAGAAATCTAAATACAGGCATGCATATATGTGAACACATTTATGACACATACAATGACAGGGGAATAGAGCTATGTACCTATATTTATTTATATAGTATTATGGTAGCAGATGAACATTGGATCTCCACTCAAGTACCCCCTCAACACAAGAACAATTTGCTCTACTAACACAGCTCTCTGTGATGTACACCTTTGCAACACGATTACTGAAGATAGAATGGGTGCATAAGCAAATATTGTGAAGAAAGCTAATGGTACCTAGCTATCAAAAGATATAGTGTCTGAGGTCTTAAAGGTTTGAAGATCAACAAGCGACCATCTAGCTGGGAAACAACAAAGCCCACAAGGAAGAAGCACACCAGCATGTATACTCACACCACCAGACCCTAATGACCCTACAATGACCCTAATTCTACCTTACCAATCTGGCTAGAACAGAACATGTATACTGGTACCGATAAGAGCTCAAAACATAAGGAAGTCAAAACAGATAAACCCCTCAGGACCAATAAGGGGAGCAGCAATACTAGGAGGATAAGGTTAGTGGGGTGAGGATTAGGGGAAAATGATAACAATGGTCGATGTATGGCCCCATCTCAGGGGACGGACAGCAGAAAAGTGGGTGAGATGAGACAGCAGTTGGTGTAAGACATGGTGAGTGCTTTCTTAATTGCAAAAGCAGACAGATTCCTTTCATCTAAATCACAGCAATTTAAAATCTCACAATGCTCTTGAGTTCTTCACCTTCATGTGAGTACTCAGTGTCATCAAAGCTTTTCCTTTTGGAACCTAATTGTTGAAAATAGCAGTTCATTTTTGCTTTATTTGTATTCCTTAGATCACCAGTAACATTCATGCATTCATTGGAAATTTTCTCTTCTTTCTTTCTGTGGACAGTTTATATCCTGCCTTCTTCTTCTTTATTTTATTTTACTTTATTGACATCAGAACGTTTACAATCTCTTTGCATATTTTCCCGAAGCTCTTTGAAAAATAATCCTTTGTTGTGCACATTTCAAACGTTTTCTCCCAAGTGTACTGTTTGGCTTTTGACTTTTTTGTGATGTCTTTTGTCACACTGAAAACTTTAATTTTTAAACAATAAATTCTGTCCTTTTTTATGATTTACTGATATTTCTCGCCTCTATCTTGCTTTAGAAGTCTACCTCAACCTGATCTCCACCCACAAGAGACAGAATTACTATTTGGATTTTGTAGACTTTACAACTGAAAGGGTCTATGGCACCTTTCTGACTATGCTACTTGTTGCCCTGCCTTTACCTCCAACCGCCATCATCACTCTGCCGACCGCGCCCCCACCAGAACTTGCTTCTCTATGCCTCCTTCTGCACACTCTGTGGGTAAACTCCGCTCCCTAACTCACCACAGATCGGAATACTTTTTTTTTTCAGACTGGATCTGTTCTCTCTAAGAAGAAAATAACATGAGAACCTTGTAAGCAGGACATGTACATTCTGCCTTGATGCCCACTCACGATAACAGAACGAAAAGGAAAGCTGTGTCATTTCAGGATGAGCAGAGACACAGAACAAGAGCCCCACCACTCATGAATACAACCCTCTGCCACATTAAACACGACAGCATCCCAAACTCTGTGCACGCCGCCTTCAACTCCTCCTCAATAATGAATCTGTAGCCAATTATACTCCCAATATACCACAGTCATTTAACCGAATTCAGACTCATAGTGACTCCATGGGACAGGGGTGAACTGCCTACTGTGGCTTTCTGAGACAGTCAGTCTTTACAGGAGTAGAAAACATCCTCTTTTTCAGAATGAAAATGCCCTACTAAGATGGTCCCCGTGTTATATTCTTCTTTGGGAGAACAGATCTAGTCTGAAAAAAATATATATGTGGTGACTTCGTGAGTAGAATTTACCCACAGAATGGCTGGTGATTTCAAACTACTAGACCTGGGGATTGGCAGTCCAATTTATCATCCACTATGCCACTAGAGCTCCTTGCTAATTGTACTTGTATCTGTCAACAATACTCACAGCTACCTCTCACATCCTATGTGCTATTAGGACCTCACTGCTGCCCAACTGTTAGGTAGAATCTCATTTCTCTCCTCCTGAGTCTACTGTGGAGAGAGCTGCGGCTCCCATGTAACCAAGAGCATGTAATAGAAACAGATCTTTGGATTTTCCAAAATCATGTCATAAAAGGCAGTCTAACATGAGCCTTATTAACCGAAAGACTCTTGAAGTTAAGATAGGCAATCTAAAAGTCTTCAGCCATAGTGCATGCAGTTCAAGTTTCCTGAGGCCACCAAGCTCACCTAGCTATGCAGAGAGAAGTCCTGAAATTAGGGAGGGAGAGAGAGAGAGAGAGACTCATAAGACAGTGTTATTATTATCTTGGGCCACTATGTTTTAGGATAGTTTGGTAGACTATGTATTGAGCTGCTAACCACAAGGTCAGTGGTTTGGACCCACCAGCTAATCTACAGTAGAAAGTTGAGACTGTGTGTTCCCATAAAGATTTAAAGACTCACAAACCCCAAATGACACTTCTACTAAGTCCAATCTGGTGAGGGTGAGTCAGAATTGATCCATGGAGGTTAGTATTGTTTTGTTTACTTGGCCTAATTACCGATAATATTTTGAACACCTATAAATTAGATAAGGAGTGCTGCTAATGCAAGGGTTAAGTGCTCAGAGGATAACCAAATGATTGATGGTTCTAACTGGCCCATTGGTTCTGCGGAAGAAAAACTTTGTGATATGCAGTAAATATTACAGCCTACAAAGCCTGTGAGGCTGGTCTCCTCCATACTTGGACTTGCTATAGCCAAAATCAATTAACAGTAACAGCGTAACTAAGATATTTTTAGCAGAGTCTTTGTAGAGTTTTTAAATCGTGCTTTTTCAGGCATAAAGCTGGCCCTGCTTTCTCTCTTGAAAATCATTTCCTCCCCTGTCACCACCACAGGAGAAAGATGGCGCTTCCACTGCTGTAAACAATTAAAGTCTCAGAAATTCCCAGGGGTAATTCTATCATATCTTATAGGGTGGCTATAAGGTGACATTGACTGGGTGTCAGTGAATTGAGTTGTGGCATTGACTCTGTCGCCCCTTTAAAAAAATAGCCTAAGAAAATTGTGTGCTCATCTCCCCGTTCTTCTTTCTTGTTTCCCAATAAAAGAGGAGTTGAGATACAGGGGGCAACACTAGAGACAGAGTCCAGGAATTGACCACCATCTGACCCCTGAGGTGAAAGAAATACTAAGGGTTTGCAACAGAACTGCAAGGAACAGAGCAAGGAAGTCCCTGGGAAATAACAAAAATAGACTTTGAGGCCAGGGTATGGCACCTCATCGGATTGGACCAGAAAACACTCCTAATGTCAACAAACAGACCTTGAATTATTTATAGGCTTTTCTGTTTGTGTGTTGGTTTTTTTATTTTTCATTGTTGTCTGTTGTTTTCTTTTGTTACTTTGTTTTACTGATGTCTTGTTTTTTTGTGCATATTGTTATCTCTGCAGGTCTGTCTAGATAAGATAGGTGGGATAAACAATCTGGAAAAGAAAACAATGGGATTCATGGTTCCTGGAGGACATGGGAGGGGGGAGATGAAGTGAGTGTTAACAAACCCAGGCACAAGGGAGCAACAAGTGATCCAAAATTGATGGCAAGGAAGGTGTAGGAGGTCTGGTAGGGCTTGATCAAGGGCGATGTAACCAAGAGCAATTACAAAACCCAAATGAAGACTAAGCATGATAGTGGGACAAAAGGAAGGTCAGAGGAAAGAAAAATAAGAACTAGGAGGCAAAAGACATTTATACAGGTCTAAATACAGGCATGTACATACATAAATATATGTATATATGATGATGGGGAATAGATCTATGTGTATATATTTATAGGTTTTGTATTAAGGTAGTAGATGCACATTGTACCTCCACTCAAATGCTCCCTCAATGCAAGAACATTTTGTTCTATTAATCTGGCATTCCATCATGCTCACCTTCCATACACAATCAATGATAACAAAGCAGGTGCATAAGCAAATGTGAAGAAAACTGATGATCGTGCCTGGCTATCAAAAGATATAGCATCTGGGGTCTTAAAAGTTTGAAGGTAAACAAGCAGCCATTTATCTGGGAAGCAACAGAGCCCACATGGGAGATGCACACCAGCCTGTGTGATCACAGGGTGTCAATAGGATCAAGTATCAGGTATGAAAGAAACAAAAAAATTATATCATTGTGAATGAAGGAGAGATCAGAGTGGAGACCCATAGCCCATATGCAGGCAACTGGACATCACCTTACAGAAGGGTCACAGGGAGGAGACGAGCCTGTCAGGGTGCAGTATAGTACTGATGAAACATGCAACTTTCCTCTAGCTCTTTAATGCTTCCCCACCCACTCCCCCCCAACTTTCATGCTCCTAATTCTACCTTACAAATCTGACTAGAACAGAGGATATGCATGGGTACAGATAAGAGCTGGGAACACAGGAAATCCAGGACAGATAAACCACTTAGGACCAATAATGAGAGTAGAGATACCAGGAGGGGAAGAGGAAGGTAGAGAAGAAAGGGGGAACTGCTCAAAATGATCTACATATTACTCCCTCTCTAAGACCTCAGAAAAGTGGGTGAAGGTAGACATCGGACAGTGTCAGGCATAAAGAAATAACAATAATTTCTCAATTATCAAGGGTTCGTGAGGAGGGAGGGGAAGGAAGGGAGGGGAAAAATTAAGAACTTATACTAAGGTCTTAAGTAGAAAGGAAATGTTTTGAAAATGACGATGGCCACAAATGTACAAATGTTCTTGACACAATGGATGGATGGATTATGATAAGAGTTGTAAGAGCCCCCAGCAAAATGATCAACAACAACAACAACAACAACAAAGCAGAGAAGAGCTGATTCTAGCATTCTGTTCTTTATAGAAATATTTGTTGCTATTTTTTTACAGTTTCTTGTGGACTCCAGGCACTGAAACAGGTGAAAAGGAGAGCACTAGAACTTCTGAGAAAGAAAATTGGCAAAGGCCCCTTTTCTGATTTGGCGAAGAGGCTATGGCTTACCAGATGGTCTCACTGACCCCTCCCTTCACTAATTGTTTTGAGCTGCTTCCACATAAGCTACATATTCCAGAAGGCAAGTTAAAAAAAAGAAAGAGGAAAAAAAAAACAAAACACTGGTGGCTTTCCCAGCTTTGATTGTCCTATTGTCTCCATAGCGACAGATGTTATGTGAAATCAACTGCTGCTTTATTTTGAAAACAATACAGGTTGGATACTGGCCTTGGGGAAGTTGCAGAGAACATAAAATTCAATCCCAATATATTCTTATGTGGATTTTCTTTCTCATGTCAGTTTCGCTTTCTTTTTTAATATACTTAATTGTAAGAGAAAAAGATTAAAAATTTTTAAAGTTATCTTTTGACTGTCTTCAATGGTTACTAGATAATATGAGGACAGGTCTTACGTGGGAAATCAAAATGAAGGGCCTTCAAAAGCTTCCTGGAAATTTCCCCATGATTGTCTAATTTTATTTTCTACAAACTTTTTGAAGTTCCCTCATATGTATAAATTCACAAGCCTCAAAGTTGAGAAAGAAACCATAATAATGACTGTGCTATATACTGATCATATTTGCTGGGGTAATTTTATTCTTGTGAATCTAAGCATGAAAGTTTATTTCTGGAACAACATTGGGAATAAATACCCATGCATTTGGAATCCTATCAATAAATTAGTCTTGATTTCTTGCAAATGAGATACTATTCAGAATCCAAATGCTTGTTGATAAAAGCAATGAAAAAATGTCACAATCATCTTTTAACTGTGAAGAAGACATGTAGCCATACAGGATAGAATAATGCAATTAATGAAAAGAAAGGAACAAAAGGTTCATTTAACCATTGCCGATTTGTGCTGATAATGGATTCAAGAGACATGTCACTTTTAGACAGCATATTTCTGCAAGTTTTTGAGAAGCATGATTCATTGAATAAGCTATCAAAAATGAGGGTCTCAGACTAAATTTGATTTCAAAGTAGATTTGAACTAGATATTGACCCTTTCCATGAAATTGCTCAAGAAGAAGAAATAAATGTCTAAGACAAAAATTACCCAAGAGGAAGAAATGACTAAGATGAAAAAGAATAAAAATAATTAGATGATGCGTGGTCCTAAGTGTAAGTCTGGTTTCTAATCATATTTTAAAGCCATAAATTAGAATCCAGGTATATTAAGAAGATTAAGGAACTTCTTTTTAAAAGTGATAGATACCGGGTTGGATGCAGGCACCAACTATCAACTAAACATCAAAAAGTATACGCTAATCCAGATAGGTAGAATTGAAAATTATGAAATCACAAAAAAATTAATTAATGCACCAGATTTGTCTTGAGCTAGCTAACTGACCTTTCTGGGAGTATAAGGCACTGTCTGGTATTAGATATGGGGGTCAAACCAGGAATCGTCCTCTTAGCTTGGATCAATTCCATGGTGGGATCCAGCCAATTGGCACCAGTTCAACAGAACCAATGATTAATTTTTGGTTAAGTTCAGCAAACTGTTAAACTACACTGGGTGTTAAAATGGCACTTTTAATTGGTTCTCTCTAAGGTAGGCAGCTTGGCAGCCGCCCAATGTGAAAATCACAAATGTACATTTCTTATAGTTTGTTAACATTCATGTGTGCAATAGTGTATTCTAGGCCCTGTAATATTTATTTCATCCATAAGTTTAAAAAATGAGATGGAACTATGCTTGTAGTATTTAGATATTCATCTCATAAAATGTTACACTTTTCTTCACTAAACCATTTCATCAGGAGCTAATACAGTTATATCATTCCAAAGTTCAATCACATCAAGCAGAATTGTATGATTGCTACCACAATCCGTTTCTTAGTAGCAGCAGTGCAGAGCATAACCACTACACCACCAAGCAGTTACCACCACCTGTTTCAAAACATTCTATTCCTTATTTTATATCGTAATATATAGTGTTGGTTTATATACATTTAAAAATTTTAAAAACACTTTCAGATACACTAATTAGCCTCATCATCTTTAATATAATAATACAGTAATAATAATAGCAATAATGATTTGATGTTATAACAAAGTCCCATTCAATTATAATTATATTGTGGCAGTCACCAATCTGTGTCAATTTCAGCATTGGGATTGTACAGGTGGAGTCTAGTCTGTCAATCTGGAGATAGCCAACGAGGCCTCTGTGTGGGCGTGGCTTTTTCCTGTGAATAATGGGAAGTCTCATGGTATTTCCCACTTGGAGGAGAGAGACTTGACTTAGTATCTTGGCGACAGTCTACCAAGAAGACAAGCATGGCAGCATGCTATAGATCCTGAGTCCTAGAGGCTAAAGGAACTGGAGGAGAAGCTACATGGGCTTATCCTGATGGAACCAAACCTCTGGGGCCGGAGAAGCCACGTGGAGGCTCCTACCAGCACTGAGATGCTTGGGAGACCACGTGAAGACCCCTACCAGTGCTGAGATGCTTCTACCACCACTAGATACTGCTGATGGACCGTGACCTCTGGAAATGAAGAACCCTGGGAAGACTCTTGCCAACATGGGGATGCTTCTACTGCCACCGGACACACAAGACTGTGCATCCACTGCCCTGTGAATGTCCTGGTGTCATTGAACGTGCTCCATGAGTTGAAAGGAGACTTTATAGACTGGTATCGGACATAAGGGCTAATATCAGACTTACGACCTTGGACTGAACTGGGTTGGGATGCTTTCTCAGTGTTCCATTCCTCTTGTATATATACCTTTCCCTTACCTCCATACACAAGTTTATGAATTTGTTTCTCTAGTCTACCCAGACTAACATAATGTGTACTTCAAAAATTTTGTATGACAGGTTTTATGGAAGTTGGCTCATAATGACAAGCTGTACAAAAGACAGACATTCAAAACCTAAGGACTGCCTCATGAACTTCTAATTTCTCTCAAATGTCTCTGAGTCTTCTTTTTTTTAAAACAGTTTGTTTTTTTTTAAAGATCGTTTTATTGAGGGTTCTTTAGATCTTATAACAATCCATACATCAATTATACATCATCATTTTCTAAACATTTACTTTCTATTTGAGCCCTTGATATCAGCTCCTCTTATTTCCCCTTCCACCCTCATGATTCCTTGATAAATTATAAATTACTATTATTTTCATATCTTACACTGACCTCTGTTTCCATTCACCCACGTTTTGTTGTTTGCGCCCTAAGGGTGGTTAATGCTGCAATCATTATATTCAGTTCCCCTTCTTCTCTCCTCCACCATCCTCCCCCCTACCCTTCTGGTATTACTGCTCTTTTTTCTGTTCCTGAAGGGTTTATGTGACCTGAATTATGCCTGTGCTACGTTCTATCTTTACACTGTACACACTCTGGTCTAGCGAGAACTGGAAGACAGGATTGGGGTGAGGAAGTCTCAAAGAACTAGAGGAATATTGTGTGCTTCATTGGTGCTATATTGCGTTGACTCATCCCTTCCTTGTGGCCCTTCTGTGATGGGATGTCCTATTGTCTATAGACAGGTTTGGGAATTCTGCTCCACCCCCCCTCCCCTCATTCTCAACAATATATATTTTGCTGTTGTTTTGGGCCTTTTCATGCCTGAAACCTGATCCCATCAAAGTCTCATGATCACACAGCTGGTGTGCTTTCTTCCATGTGGGCTTGTTGCTTCTCTGCTAGATGGCATGTTGTTTAACTTCAAGCCTTTAAGACCCCAGACACAATATCTTTTAGTGCTGGGCACCATCAGCTTTCTTCACCACATTTTCTTGTGCACACATTTTGTCTTCAGCAAGTGTGGGGAGGGTGAGCAACACAGACTGCCAAGTTGTTAGAACAAAGTGTTCTTGTGTTGAGGGACAGTTTGAGCAGAAACCCAAAGCCTGTCCACTTCCTCAATGTATTGCCATATGAATATGTGTACATAAACCAATGTATCTATTTTTATGAATTAATATATATATACATAAGTGCACACCTGTGCTTATACCTCTATCCACAGCTCTGCTTCCTAGATCTTTCCTGTTTTCTTTTACTTTCCTCCTGTTCCACCATCACATTTGCATTTCTTCTGCGTTTTAGTATTTCCTCTCAGCTAGATTGCTATTGCTCCATAGAGATCACCAGGATCTCCATGTCCTTCTCATTGTGAATTTTAATTCCCTAGTTGTTCTCCTATCTCTTCTTTATTGAAATTCCTTGATATCAGCTCCCCTTTATGTCACTTCCCCTACTGTACCACCTAGAAATCCTTATTCTACTTGCTATCTCTTTAAGTTCATCAATACTGGGTTTCCTATAATAAAAAAAAAATTTGAGGTTACCCCCAAATGACAAAGTACATCTGAGATAAAGCCCAGTATGGAAAGAAAAAGAGAAATGCTGAAAACCAGATCAGGCCTGATGTGCATCAGAGTGGGAATCAACTGACAAGGTTTTAAACATTCAAGTCAGGTTTTTCATTTTGATGTTCTAGAGTCATCTCTCCAATGCACTCTCTTGGGTAACCAATCTCCTGCCATCCCTCCACTATGGATAGGGAAATCATTGGAGTCCTATTTCCTGTGTAGAGTTCACAAACGTATCTTGGACTTCCACTGCTGTGCATAGCTTTCTGCAAACCAGAATCTTAGAATTTAGGCTCTGATACTATCCCATCAGACTTCATATTATAAGATTTACAGTCCTTCAGTCACTGATGTTGATGTGCTTCTTCCATGTGGACTTAGTTGACATCTCACTTTGCTGGAAAATTTGCTATATGCTTTTGATGAATACTACATTTGTATTTCCTGTTTGTTACTGCAGTAAACAAACACATAACATGTAAAGAGAAAAAAATACTAAACAACCAAAGGTGACACACTCTCGTTCATTTCAACTTCGTGTTGTGCACCCAAATTTCCTGAGTTATTATAAGTGATTTATACAATTCCTGAAAGTGTTCAAAGAGCTAAAAATATTATCAGAACAATTACTGTAAGTTCAGCAGAAGTAATAAGGGGTTTTTCAAAGATGAACTTATATGTTCAGAGACGTGAACTCACCTGTTTCTAATATATTAAACACAATGACTGTTGTCTAAATGGCCTACCTCTACAGAAATAGGATCCTACTCATGCAATGAAAAGATGATTAAGGATAAGTCATACAACTGATGGTGCTCAGATAAAAGCAAAGAATATTGCAAGTGAGGATGAAACAAAAGCAATCTGAAGGTATCTTCAATAACAATTACTATTTTTGACAGATATTTAATATTTTTCGTTAACATTTTAAAACTTTCTTATAAAAATCTAATATTGTGTATGTCTTTTATGTTCTCATTTAAGTATTAATTGTATGAACTAATAGACAACTTTTTTAATCATTTTATTGGGGGCTCCTTCAACTCTAATCACAATCCATACATATATCTATTTTGTTAAGTGCATTTGTATATTTGTTGCCATCATCATTCTCAAATCATTTGCTTTCTACTTGAGTCCTTGGTATCTTCATTTCCCCCTCCCTCTTCACTCCTCCCTCATGAACCCTTGATATTTATGCACTACTATTTTGTCATTTCTTACATTGTCTGATGTCTTCCTTCACCCATTGGTTCCCCCTTTTTACCCCACCCTCCTCATATCATCACTCTTACCAGTGGTCCTGAAGGGTTCATCTGTCCTGGATTCCCTGTGTTTCCCGTTCCAATCATTACCAGTGTAGGTCCTTTGGTCTAGCTGGAAGAAACATTTAAGAACTTGAGGAAACTGTTCCTACACTGCACCCTGACTGGCTGTTCTCCTTCCTGCCACCCTTCTGTAAGGAGATGTCCACTTGCCTACAGATGGGTCTTGGATCTACAATCTGCACTCCCCCTCATTCACAATAATCTGATATCTTGTTCTTTGATGTTTCATACCTGATCCCATCAGCACCTCGTGTTCACACAGGCTGTTGTCCTTTTTGCATGTGGGTTTGTTGCTTCTGAGCTAGACGGCCCTTTGTTTACCTTCAAGCCTTTAAGACCTCAGACGCTGCATGTTTAGATAGCCGGGCACTAACAGCTTTCTTCACCATATTTGCTTTTGTACCTGCTTTGTCTTCAGCAATCATGTCGGGAAGGTGAGTATCATGGAATTCCAGTTTTATAGAACAAAGTGTTCTTGCATTGAGGGAGTACTTGATTGGAAGGAAGCCTAATGGCTATCTGCTACCTTAATACTAAATCTATAAATATAGGCACATAGATCTATTTCCCCATCCTCAAAAATAAATATCTAATAAGCAACCTTTTGCCCTATCATTTTTTAAACTTAAATCAACCATTAGGGCAGAGAATTGGTTATTAAATCATCGAGACTTACTCCTTACCTTTTCAATATCAACGTCCTTAATGGTAATAGTCACCTTCCAATGCTGCTTTGAGGATTATATGGAAGAATGCAAACAATTAACATTTCTGGGACACAGTAACATTGCTGTCATAATTATTCAACTATCAAATCTATCTTATATTTTAGCAGATATTTTTCAAATGTTAGGAGCTTATGACTAGTAATCTACACATATGTTTTAAAGTCAACTCTATTAATGTCTACTTTGAAGAATATAAGATATATCCACTTTCAAACATCCTAAAATTTTTAGATTTCATCTGATATTGTTGTCCAAGATTAGAAATAATCACAGAAATTCTTAAATCTAAAAAAGGTTTTCCTTAGAGAGCTTGCAATAAACTGAGAATGATTGGAAGTCATTAGTTTAATAAGTAATGAGAAGAAAGTTGGAAATAGGCATATGTGTCTAAAACACTTGTTTCCATGGTAAATATTAGCTTTATATTCACTGCCGCACATTAAAGAACTATAAATGTCAATTTATTTAAATATTAAATTCTGGGACATGGATCAGTCAGTTAATGTAAAAGGTAGATGAGTTTCCTAAACAATCTGAGGCAAAAAGAAAAGTGGTAACTAGAAAACATTGAAGAATTATAAACTACCTTACATTTGTTAAATCTACTAGCATTAGGAGATAACTGCTCGCCTCAGAGATTGGTTTGGTTTTTTTGTTTTGTTTTGTTGTGCTTTTTGAAAAATGAAAGATCACAGAAAGCACATAGAAAAGTTGAATTAGGTTCTGTTAAAAACGTTTCAAAAGATGGTATAGTTCTCTATTGTGAAAGCCATACCTATCCTCTGCCTGACTGTTGCAGAACTTAACAAAGGCAAGTGCTCTCAGTGGAATTTCAGTTAATATCCAACAGAAGACTAGTAAACGGTTTGTGGCAGAACGAGATGTGCAGTTCTTTTTATTTGTAGGGTTGGGGTGTTCCAAACTCAGATGTGAGGCCAGGTTAAAGTTTGGCTGAGGTGGAAGCACTACCCCACTACCCCCCACCCTTTCTTTGCTGCTGTCATCATTACCTGCGTATCCTTTTCCTCCTCTGTCTGCCTGCCTCCTCTGTCACCTGCCTGGAAACCTCAGAGGCTGAGGCACCTTAACTAGATTTTCTAGCATCTTACACATTCCATTGAAAACAATTCAGTGGTTCTCAAATCATATCATTGGACTTTAATATGTGGCACCATAAATGATTCCCAAATTTGTTATTTTCTTCGAAGTTTTAGTACTATTTTCATCAGTTTCTTGTCTCTTTATTATATGTATGAGTCTCTCTGGAGAATGATTAGGGAGAAAAGCTCACAGAAATTATAGTAAGCCTCATATTCAAATGAAATAGAAATTGGTGCAAACTCTAGAATGCAATTTCAAAATGTCTATTAAACATTTTAAATATTAGAATAGATTTTTACCTGGAAATCCCATTTATATGAGAATGATAGCTAAATAAATGTACATGTTTAGCTATAAAAATGTTTAATACAGCATTTTTTAAAGAAAAAATATTGAAAGCAAACTAAGCATACTATAGTAGATATCAGTTGAATAAACTATTTTCCACACACCAGTTTAATATACAGTCATTAAAATTTTCTAATGCAATTCATCTAGTCTTATACTGCATACAATTATATTCTGCATAAGATAATGCAAAGGTGAGAAAAAAAAACCAAAACCATGGATTAAAACTTTTATTCAACTCATTGAAGGAACAGTAAGATTTTAAAGTAGGCCCCAAAAATTTTTTGGAAAAGCTGGCTGTTATTTACCATAGATACTTGACTATACAGTATCAAATATATTCTAATATGAGCTGAGGCACTTAATTTTACCACAAAGCTGCATTTAAAATGTGCTGAAGAGCTCAGCTTATACACAAGTATATACGGTATGTCATGGTTGGTGTCAGTAGTGGTAAAGTTGGCTCAAACACACAATGGCCTTTGGTATAACCAAACAAAATGTTGTCTGATCCTGCTCCACCTTCACGATCATTGCTATGTTTAAGAACAGTGTTCCAAGAGCTGTTTCAGTAGACCTCACTGAGGGCCTTACTAACCTCCATTTTAAAACTCTTGATAATTTTCCCAGTAATTGGTCTTTCTTTACCAATATCATGCTAAGACTGCTTAAATAGGAACACCATCCGGTCATGCCCGAAGGGACGATGAACCTTGAGGATTACTTGAGGATTACTCTCCGCTCCCTTCTCACCTCCACCACTGGCCCAAATAGAAATTGTTTACAGTTCTACTACACACACAGCACGTGCTAAGCTTTTACTACATAGCAGTAAAAAAAATCCAGGGACTAGAAATCAATGCAAGTTGGAGTCTAGCCATGAACTTAAAAAGAAAAAGTATTTCTAAATTTCAGATAATTTTTCTGACAGTATCTCTGGAGTTTATGTAATACATGTGTTAATTCCTAAAATGCATCCAGAAAAATACCCATCACATCACAGAGTGAATGAATATTTGCTATCATCACCATTATCAAACAGCTATATATTCAGATTTTTGTTAGTTAAAAATTAAAAATAACCTCATTAGAGAATAAGATAAAGGAGACGGCAAGTTTTTCTCATGATACCCTGTGTGCTTTGTTGAAAGTGAAAATATTATATCCTAAGACTTTTTGAAAAAGGACTAACCAAAGTTATTTTACTTAATGTAGTTTGAAAAACTCCCACTCCAAAAAAACCAATTAGTCTCAGGTACCTATATATTCGTTTATAAGCTGAGTTTTTCAGCACATGTTTTGTGCAGTTTTTGTGGTCAAATTAGTTCCCTGGGCTGGTATTCGGGTTGGCTTATCCATGAGTATATATGTACTTTACTTAATGGAACCTCTATGGAATTTCCAGAACTTGCTCAAAAGCAAACAGGTTGGATGTGGCTGTCTGTGAGCAGGGCCAGACAATGCTGAGAGTCTTCTCCCATTTGCCCTTTAGCATTAAAGGCTAGTCCCTGCTATCTATCTATCTAGTGAGCCAACAAAAAAATCCTAACACTGGCTTTTAGACTTAATGAAATGTCTTCTTCTATTTACTTGCTCATGGTCAACAGTCGTTTCCTGTGGTTATCCTGAAAAGTGAATTAATGTAAAACATCTATCTGTGACTTCCCAAAGTGTAAATTTCAAAGCCAAAGATATAAATTTTTTTTTCAAACAAAACACCACAAAGACAGTATGTTGTATCCTTTTGTAATCTCCTCACTGTAATCACTTTCTAAATTAAAAGCTTCAAGTTCTTCCTTTAAGCAGGAGTGAGTAATTGATCGTGACAGTTCTGAGTTAAAATACCTGCATGTCAGATGAAGAAGTATCACTTCACTCCAGAGAACTACAGACTTGGGAACAACAATTTCCAATGGAAAAAAATAGGTCTAGTACATTTTGGGGAAAGAATTCAACATAGGTAGTGAGAGGTAGGGAGGAGAGCATTTTTACAATGGATTTTATGAGCAGCAAAGCACAATGCGCTTAAAGCAGCTCAATGGGGGATGATGAATAAGTGTCTCCTGAGTTAGGAATAGTAAATGGACACTAATTTTATAATGTCCATATTTACTTTTGTAGGATTTATACAATGTCACTTCCACTTACTTTATTTAGTATGTTACTCCAATCACGTGGTTTTAATAAGTGCACATATGCATATTGTAGTAGCATTCACTTGTATCCTAAGTCCTATCAACAATCTTTCCACCAAGTCTTGTGTTCCTCAATCCATAGCTGTTTATCACAATGACTTCAAGACCCCAATGGTTTTGAAAGGAGCCTGGTGGTGAAGTGGTTAAAGGGCTCTGGTTCTAGTCCTAGTCCAACTGTTTGATCCCATGATCTACACCATGGGAGAGAGAGGTGTCAGCATGCTCCCTGAAGCCCTGGGGGGCAGTTCTACATTGTGCCATAGGGTCCCTATGAGTAGAAATCAATTGGACGGTGGTGGGTTGGGTGATGCAAAGATCATAATCTGTAAATCATTATTTCCCAGTTTCTGTTTAGCATAATCCCCCTGCCTCCCAAAATCCATTGCTATCGGATCAATTCAAATTATTAAAACACAGGTTGTAAGAAACCAGTCTCATAGGTGGCTGGCTAGAGGTTAGGCCACCTATTTACTCCTATTGTTTTTAGCTCTTTAACCGGCAGACTCCTAAGAATCTACTTGGAGTTTCCTATCTTCTTGTAGGTGGGGTGGGGGGTTAAATGCAGGTGTGTGGCAGTCATGTGCTTATGTTAATTTTATAATTGAAATATAGGGGTGGAGTCTGGCCTGTTAATCTGGAGATAGCCATTGAGTAGCCGATGAGGCCTCTATGTGGGCATGGCTTTCACCTGAAACTCCAGGGAAATCTCGCGATATTTCCCTCGTGAAGATGAGACACTATCTCCCTCAGTTGTTGGGAGTTAGCTAGAGAGATGATTAACCACAGGCAACACAGAATGGCGGCGGCTGGGAGTCTGGAGTAGCCAGTGGAGAGACCACATGGCTTTGCCCTGATGAAGACAGACCTCTGAAGCTGGAGTGGCATGCTGTTGATGGACCTGAGGCCTGGAAGCGAGGAGCCATGGGGAGACCCCTGCCAGCACCAGAATTCTGCACCCACTGACCTGTGACTTCCTGAGTCGGAAGCAGAATTTATAGACTGATTTCAGGCATATGGGTTATTATTAGACTTAGGCCTTTGCACTAGACTGGATTGGGATGTCTTCTTAGGGTCACATTTCTTTTGTATATAACCCCTTTCCTTATACCTATATGTGTGTCTCTGAAATTTGTTCCTCTAGTCTACCCGGACTAACACAAGGTGTATTCATTACATAATTACAAGGTGTATTCATTAACAAAAAATGTTTTGCATATAATTCTAGAAGAGTTGTGAAGGTACCATCTATGGGTTAGTTCAGCCTATATTAAAGATTGCTCTTTCAGTCTTTTGTTTGTTTGCATATTTGTTTACTTTTTATTTTAGAGGACTTCAAACTTACACAGAAGTAGATAAAATAGCATTATAAATTTCTATCTACACATCCCCTGACCCCAATATTCATCCTTCCTAAATCAATTCTGTGCTGCTTCCATGAGGACAAATCAAAAGATAATGCTACTGGATTCCAGTTTGTGCATACAAGGTTTTATTCTGACCAAATCATGTTTAAACACGTCTCTATAATTCATGACAGCTGCAAGTAAGTCCTCTCTTTACTTGACTTAGTCTCATTAGCATGCCTTCACAAGAAAAAAGTCCAATCTTTCAAAAAATATCTGCAGGGCCAATTAGATACAAAGCAGAAATGTCAGCTCAGAAAATTGTGGTGCCTTTTTTTGTGTGTGTGTGGGGGGGGGTGGGTAGGCGGGAGTCCACAGGGGTTATCCTTTCTTGAAGATCACAGGGATTTATTATAAAGAAGTTCTAAGAAAACTGAACACTGCATTGCTGAGAAAAATGTCAGGAAAATTGTGCTAATGTACTTGGCATTGTACATCATGGCAATGGACTTGGCCATTTGAGGATAATAAGGGCTGTCCTACAAGAATCTGAGAAACCTTATCCCATCTGCTCCCCAGCCCTGCTCTTGCCCCTTTGGGTTTATTTTTGTTTTTCAAATTCAAAAAACCTTTGAAAGAAATATGAGTTGTGTTCCTCAAGGTTGCTAAAATTGCCATTTGGATAGGATTTAAGAGGAAAAGGCCAAATCCTTTGGGGAAGACAGGGATGTGAAAACACTGCTTTCAGATGTGTATAAACCTAGATAGAGGATATATCAAGGAATAATAGCTTCATATTTTTGCACATTTTGATCTTTTTTTTGAATAAAGGTTTCTATGGTTTTGGAGCAATACTTTTTTACTACTATGTTCATTGCTGTCCGTTTGAATCCAATTCACATGACCTGGGTGTTGCAGCATAGAACTGACCCTTAGATTTTTTTTCAAGATTGCTATCTTTCTAAAGCAGACACCGAGTGCATTTGAACTTTAAACCTTCTGGTTGGCAGCCAATTGCATTCACTTTTTGACACATCGAGGAATAAATCTCTTCTAGAGTAGAGTAAGCATTTGGTAAAGTTCAGAATTGTGAATACTATTTAAAGACAAAATGTTGATAGTCTACCTCAGAACCTAAAGAGCCCTATTGGAAAGCCTTGGGATGCTAACCCAAGTTGGATTTTGGTGGTTCAAAACCTTGGTTCATTCCTTGGAAGAAAGATGAGGCTTCTGTAAAGATTTACATCTTTGGAGATCTTAGAAGGGGTCCCCATGAATTGGAATGGACGTGATGGTAATGCGGTTGATTTGGTTTGGGTTTGGGATTGGGGGGGAGGGGGGCAGTGGGAAATGTGTTGAGGAACCTATTGTCAAAATATTCAGATTATCTGAGGAAGAATCCAAAAAGCAAATCCAAAACAAAGAGTTTTCTTTGATTGACATGCCATGAATCACAGAGAGAAAAGCAACAGCTCAACTTGTTCTTTCCGTTGTGAATGTCAAATCATGAAAAATAGAATTTATAAGCAGTTTAGATGGCGTAACACAATTCTACATAAAAGAAATTATATTAACTGTGTCCCTGGTGCATGATTTCATATCCAGCCCATGTTCAATCTAATAAAATCTGGATCCCAACAATATGATTTGGGCAGTAGGAAAGGAGATCAGTGAAACCTTCCATGGACTGATTAGACATGATAGCCAGCATCACCCTGCCATTGAAAACCTCTTGCTGCCAACTCATTGTGGGTAACTCAGTTAAGAAAACATAATCTGGGTAGCTGACACATTTTCCAAAGATTTGTGATGGCTTTTGCCAGGTTCTCTATAAACAAATAGAATTATACCTACTATCTTAGAAGAAGTGGAACCAAACTAGTGGACAGAAGCAAGGATGAGAAGATTTCATTTCATTTCATATACTTGTGTATAAGCCAAGTTTTCCAACACATTTTTTTCTTCTTACCCCGCCCCAGACAAAGCCCTCCTCGGCTTATACTCAAGTGAGGGCCCCACTTACCTGCTTTCCGGTGCACGGCGGTGTTCTGTAGTCTCTCCCGCTCATCCATGGGTGTCTGCAGCCTCTGCGGGTGGTCCACTACCTGCTGATACCATCGCTCTTCTTTTCTCCTGTACACCGGGAGCCTCTGTGTTGTCTGTGACATACAGGGCAAGAACCTGTCTGGTTATGTGTGTTGGTACCTGGGGCGCACCGCATCCTTGTCAGGTGAATGTCGGATGCGGCTGCTCTTCTTCTTCTGCTCTTCTCCGGGGCTGTGACCGAGGACGTCGCCTTTCTAGCCTTATCCTTGCGTGGTCATGCCCCCTTGCTCCGCCCAAGCATTGCTGAATACAAGTACAGGTCTATCTCTGGTTTTGCACAGTATGTTTATTGATAGTACTTAGTCTTCTGTTTTTTATTTTCTTATTAACCCCTATCTGGATCCAGTGTTGACTATGCTTGCATAGAGCAGCCTGTGTTGTGGCTCATAATATACACGCTGCGTTGTGTACACACTGTGTTACTGCATGGGTTGCGTTAGCACTTCCCATACATACTCAGTAACACTGCATATGCAGAAACACAACACATGTATACACAATCTAGCATGTATATTATGAGCCCTAGCACAGGTTGCTTTATCCAAATATAGTCATCACATTCTGGAATATTCTCACACCAAAGCCTTCAAAATCTGAATTACTGTCAGCTCCATTGGTGATCCAACATGTTTTGGGTCTTGTGGTGTCTTTTGAGTACAATTCTTTTTTTTTGGGGGGGGGGGGTGCTGTTTTCTGTGGTGAAGTTTATCTGTCTTGCTGCATTCTATTGTCAATTGATTTTACTTGCTTATATGTATACCAGTAGTTGTCTGGGCACCACCCTATTTACTGTAAATTAACTTCCTTTAATAACTATAACTAGGGCTTATTTTTGGAGTAGAGCTTATAGTATATTTTGAGAATTCAATTGCTTTGATTCAGCTTTCTTTTTCAATGTCTTTTTTTTAATCCTGTTTGAAATGGATCCCAATACTCCTAATTCTGGACCAAAACAAAAATGCAGGTCTTACAAAGCTTGTTTCAAATTTAAGGTTTTGTCAAGAGCAGAAGAAAGCAATAACAGTATTGCAAGTAGGGAATTTTGTGTTGAGGAAAAGCAAGTGAGAGGGTGACAGAAAATGAAAGCTGACTTGGAAAATATTTCAAAGGCAAAAAAAGTTCAATGTGATTTAACAACTTCATATGTGGCTGTAAGGACTGAATTGCGTAAAAGGGTTATGGAGTGTTGTGAAAATGGTTACTGTGTGGGCTGAGCCCCAGTGGCATAGTGGTTATGTGCAAGACTGTGGCCCACTGGGTTGGCGGTTCAAATCCAACAGCAGTTTTCCAGGAGCAAGGCTGGGCCTCCTACTCCCACCACAGGTCAGTGATGCCTCCCCACCCCAAAAAAAAAGGTTACTGTGTAACACTCATGGGAATTCACTTGCAGTGCCTTTCGAATGGCTGAAGACAGCAAATTAAAAGCACCCAGCATTGAAAATTGTGTTGCAGCAGGATGGTGTATCCATTTCATGAACAGATTTGCCCTACGTTTGCACCAAAGAGCATAGATTTCACACAAGTTTGCAAAAGACCTCAATGGAAAAGTGATGTCATTCCATTCATTCATCATAAAACAAAGAATGATCTATACCTATGATGAGGGAGATATTGGGAATATGGATGAAACACCTATGACTTTTGATACTCCAAGCAACAGAACTGTGGCAAGTTTGAGAGACAAAACTATTTTACTCAAAACTATAGGAAATGAGAAAAAAAACATTCCACAGTCATTCTGTCATATTTGGCTAATGGAACAAAGCTGCAGCCTGTCATTATTTTTAAAAGAAAGACCTTGCCTAAAAGGGTCAAATTCCCACCACAAATTAGAGTGTGTACACATATTAAAGGCTGGATAAATGAAAAATAGCTGGAAAAAAGTTGGAATGAAGAGCAGGAGCAACCTTAAAGAAAAAAACCATAATTGCTAGTTTGAGATATTTTAGAGCTCACACATCTAATGGCATTTAAAAAAAAATTGGCAAGTCTTCTCAAGTTACTTTGGCCAATATCCCAGGTGGGCTTACGTCTGTATTGTTGCCCCTCAATGTGTGTTTAGATAAACCTTCCAAAGACTGTGTGCAAAGATGTGGCCTGAATGGATGCCATCTGGTGAAGTCCAACTGACAAAAGTTGGAAATCTAATGAAGTCCAACATACAATTGAAAGGAAAGTGGGTTCGTGATGCATGGGAAGAGTTTTCTAGGAAATGATACAATGCACCTTCAAGAAATGTGACATTAGTAATGCTATGGAATGCAGTGAAAACAGCACTTTGTATGAGTAAGACAGCAGTAGTGATGACTGCGAACTCTGTAATGATGACAATGTCTGTGCTGATACCCTCACACCAGCTAAAGCTGAAGCTCTGTTTGGACATACAGTTGAGGAGGAGGAATCTAGTTTTGAAGAATTTTAACTCTTGTATTTTAGCTTGGTTGCTGATTGACCTAAGGTTTTTGTGCTTTTAAAGTTATTCTTGATACCATATTGTTTTTGTTGACTTTTCCACTTACAGAGTTAGTTTACTATTTTTCTTTGAAACAAATATTTAACCAACTGACACCTCAATTAATGTAATTTTATTTTGAAATTTACCAGTAGCTGCTGCATTTCCCACCCTGGGCTTATACTCGAGCCAATAAATTTTCTAAGTTTTTATGGTAAAATTAGGTGCCTCTGCTTATATGCGGATTGGCATAATCGAGTATATACAGTACATATATACAGAGTATATACAGTACTTTGGACATGTTATCAGGAGAGATCAGTCCCTGAAAAAAATAAATGCTTGGTAAGGCGCAGGGTCAGCAAGAAAGAGGAGGATCCTCAACGAGAGGGATTGACACTCTGGCTACAGTAATGGGCTCAGACATAAGTGTGAGGATGGAACAGAACCAGGCAGTGTTTTGTTCTGTTGCACATAGAGTTGCCTTGATGGCCCCTCACTGCAACAACAAGTCACTTATGCTTCGGCACAGATTTGCCTACATCGAGAAAAGAGGTGAATTGAAATCAAGCGTACTGTTGAATCCAACGATATGGACAGGGACTGCTGGAGACATGTGTCCACATATAACAGCAAAGAGCATCCCAAAGAAAAGGAAATGTGGTAACATTGGGTAAAATAAGGAAAAAGCATCAAGAGAAATCTTTGAAATGCTGTATATTCCTTCAACTTGGAGACATAGTTCTTGGGCTAAAGGCCTCGGTTACAAATTATCTGGGTTTGGGCAGTCTCTTTGACTTGAATTGGCAAAATCCATAACTATATTCTACAGCAAAGTCTACTGGAAATTCTCTACCCATGGTGTATGAGGCTGGAACCTTGCATGTTCTTCAGATAACAGGTTATGTTCATAGAAATTATGGTGCCTCAGACTCTCTTGAGAACATTTCTCGGATTCCCTTGTAGTGTTACAGACTGAATGGGTCTCTGGCATAGTCAATCACACAGTTGTGGATCATGCAGACCACTCATGCAGTCCATTGTGGCATTTAGGGAACTCGATTCTTGAGGCATACACTGGGAAACTTCTTAATCTGTTCTTCCTCATAATCTAGACAGGGATTACAGAGAAGAATGTCTCCCTCCATCTAAAGTCCAAACTGTCCACTTGTGTTCCACTTCCCTCACCTTATATTATCCAGAATCTTACCTGTTACCTTCTCTTTTATCTTTCTTTTTTTATCTTTCCCAACCTTTCTCTTCTATCCTCTCCCATTTTAAAAAAGGAAGCATTTTCCCCTTGCCATTCTTCTTTTTA
>PVJH01017344.1:0-48079 GCA_004026705.1 Nesogale talazaci | reverse complement strand
ACAAAAACTCTCTACCCTAGACTACAAAGGCTGCATAACAGCCTGCCCCTCTTCCCACCCTCCTTTACCATAGTGCATCCAGTAGCCTGCCTTCTTTTTCTAACTCTGAACTAGGGCTGCCTTAGGTCCCTATCCTGTCCCACAGACACTACTGGCTTTCAGATGGTTCCTCATCTCAACCCAGAGGTTTTGATGCATGAGTCACTTTGACAGTGAGGCCTTCCCTGTCCACCACAGCTGAAAGGATTCTTTCCCCTGCCAGACCCCTCAGGAGGTGCTGTAGGGTAAGTGAGAGCTGATATCAAGGGTCCCAGAAAGAAGGAAATGTCTTGAAACTGATTGTGATAGCAATTGTACAGCACTGCTGGATATGACTGAACTCTGGAATGATATGGTACCTGGATTAGCTCCTAATGAAATGGTTTGGAAAAAACTAAAATTAAATCGATCCTTTCCCCTTTCATCTTCTGTCATATCCCCTCTATTAATTTTTTTCCCAAAATACTTATTACTAACTAAAATTACCTTAGTTGTTGCTTGCTTATCTCTTCCCATTACAAAGTGTGGGCTATTTTGTTCTGTGCTCAATTCCTCCTGTCTGTCATGGCGCCTGGCATTTTGAATGCAGTTAGCAAGTATTGAGCAAATACTACACTCTTTTGGCTTTGTTTTATTCTTCTTGAAAATGGCACTAAGCTGATTTGAGCCTTCCTATCTTCTGATTAAAAAGCTGTCAGATGTATACTCACAATAACTACAAAAATGGCAGCTACTGAGGCTGTGTGGAATAGCAAATTCCACCTGGTTTCTTGGTTTGTAGGTTTAAGGGTCATGACTTCATGGGACATCCTTTTCAATGGCTTAATAACATGTTTAGAATATGTTTTTAAGTTCACATTTTTACCTGATTTCAAAAAATATCTCTATATCAATATAGGCATGCTACCTTCTGGTTTGCTGCAGTAGTGCATGGAGTCTTAAAAGCTCACCAGTGAGCATCTGAAGTACAGCATTTGGTGTCTATTGACCTGGGCAAAGGTGGAAAAGTAGAGTCGTGTATAGAAGGAGGAAGAACCGAATGTGGACTTCACTGCCTCCATAGACAATGACCTCCTGGGCCATGACCTCAGGAGAAATGAACGGTGCCTGCCTACCATTACTGAACGGTTTGATCAAAAGGGAGAGATTGTGAAATATATGGTCAAATTACCACGGATGCCAATTCTCTGGGCTAAAGGAGGGTTGGATGAACCCTTGAAATGATTGATAGTGAAACTGAGTAAGCCTTAAAGCATAAATGTTCTCTGAAGTTTTCTATATCAAATATTGTTTAGTGTCATCAGTAAAGAATGTCTGCCATTAGCCTTGTGCTCTTGTAAAGTACTATGTGAGCTCAGATTGAAAAACACAACTTCAAAGATTAGAAAGGAAGGTTAGGGGCCTCACATTTATATTCCTAGGGGAGGTAAAGGGGGCTGGGAATGGCTGCAGAACCCAGAGAATTTAATCAGTGTCACTGAATTGTACTTGAAGGAATTGTTTAATTGGTTTTTTTCCCCTGCTGTGTGTTTTCAATAGCAAAAGGAAATTATTGAAAGGCTGAAGTTCACATTTTTCCTATAGTTATTTCTTTAAATTAGAGAGAATTTCAACTCTAGTTCAGATGATGTTGGTTTCAGAAGACTAAGGTGGTGTGTGCGTGCTCAGCCCACTCACGAAGAGTGCAGCTTGATTTCCCAGGATGTAGAGGGCCACCATAGTAGAAACAAGAGAATGCTTCATGTTAGTACTGAAGAGTCTTTGGGGTTGCATGCACTGCCAGACATTGGGCGGGCCAGTGGAGTCCCCAATAGACTCCTCTACACCTTGAAGTTTGTAATGTGCACTTTAAAGTTATCTTATTCAAAGTCTCTGTTCTTGGTTGTGCCTTTGTTCATTGTATTTGTTAAAATGACAAAGCATCACATTTGTCTTCCATTATAAATATTTTGGAAAATAGGCTACCTAATGCTCATAACCATTACATTTTTGTCTGTCTTTATCCTAATCCCTTTTGCCTTGAATTATATTATCGGACTATTTCTGCCCTGCTTGGGTGTAACCACCCTTCAGGGCTACCACCAGTGCTATGGATGGGCAGAGCTTCCGTTTTGTCAGAAGGAGCGGGTCCCTGAAAGCCACCATTGGAGTCTGCATTCCAAGGTTCATGCTGTTGTCAGGTGCTGACAAAATGGCTTGGGTACCATCTCTGACTTCCCCCAGAGACGCAAAGGGGAAGGTGAATCCCACTCCACATCTGTCCAAGACAGACTGCCACAAAGTACTCCAATTTCCTTTACTTGATTCT
The DNA here is from genome assembly GCA_004026705.1 of Nesogale talazaci. NCBI lineage: Eukaryota > Metazoa > Chordata > Mammalia > Afrosoricida > Tenrecidae > Nesogale > Nesogale talazaci. The sequence continues at coordinate 45,732 of PVJH01017344.1, read as the reverse complement.
AACATCAGCCACCCCTCTCACAGCACTCTAATTCTCTTTTGAGTTCAATAATCCATTGCCATGGCTCCTGGGTTCATTAATCCATTGCCATGCTTACACAGAACTCACAGACAACACTCACAATTATGAGGGGGGGGGCGGTTATTAGGCTTCCTTGAAGACTATATAGATTGGTATCAGACATATAGGCTTATGTCAGACTTATGAGCATGATCTGGGCTAGACTGGGATATTTTCTCAATATACAATTGCTCTTGTATATGAAGCTCTTTCTTATACACAGATGAGTATCTATGAATATGTTTCTCTAGTCAACCCAGACTAACACCTTCTCAGCATACAAAAACAAAACAAAACAATGCTGCCCTCCCCAAATCCCAAACCCCAAACAAACCTCTCTGCCACTAATTCAATTTTGATTCATTGTGACTCTCTCCTCACTGCCAGCATGCCAATTTTGACTCATAGTGATTCTACAGGACAGAATAGAATTGCCCCTGTGGGTGTCCGAGACTCTAACTCTACAGGAGAGAAGAGAGAGCCTCATCTCCACTGTGGTGGTCATGTATTTGTGATGTCAATTGTATGATTGGGATGTAGGGGTGCAATCTAGCCTGTTAATCTGGAGAAAGCCAATGAGTAGCCAATAAGGCCTGTGCATGGGCATGGCTTTCTCTTGAGAATTCTGGGAAGTCTCACAATATTTCCCAATTGGAGGAGACAGACTTGACTCTTAGTCTCTTAGAGTCAGTCTCTGAGGCGACAAACTACTGACAAGACAAGATGACAGCGTCCAAGGAACTGAAGGAGCCAGAGGAGTAGCCACATGGCCTTTCCCTCATGGAACCAGACCTCTGAAGCTAGAGAAGCCACATGGAGAACCCCGTCAGCCCTGAGTTTGCTTCTACCACCACTGGATGCTGTTGATGGACCCTGAGCCCTGGCAGTGAGGAGCCATGGGGAGACCCCTGCCAGCACTAGGATACTTCCACTGTGCGTGCTTTGTGAATCAGAAGGAGACTTTATAAACTGGTATTGGACATATGGGCTAATGTTGAATTTATTTTCTTGGACTGGACTGGTTTGGGATGCTTTCTCAACGTTCCATTCCTCTTATATATAAAGTTTTCCCTTATATCCATATGCATATCTATGAATTTGTTTCTCTTGCCTACCCAGACTAACACATCCACCTATGGTGATCTTTTTCTTTCCTCTGTGCCTGGTCTGTAGAGGCAAGATTTTGTACATCCAATTAATAATTTAAGTCAACATTGTCCACAATTTCTTATTTCTTGGGGCCTCTCACTGTTGTCAGTTCTGTGAGATTGGGTCCTGGAAGCCTAGTTACTGAGTGGATGTAGGAAACACACTGCTGGAGGAGACAAGAAAGATTGACTGTCTCCAACATTGGTACCCTTCCAAGTGGGACTCTTAGAGTGGGGGTGAAGAGAGACAAAGGGCTAGTCCTCTCTCTACCTACTTCCTGGACAGTCATGCCACTCCCCTTCAGAAACACAGGGAATCCAGGACAGATGATCCCTTCAGGACCAGTGCTGAAAGTGGCAATACGAGGAGGGTTGAGGGAAGGTGGGGTAGAAAGGGGGAACCAATTATAAGGATCTACATATAGCCTCCTCCCTGGGGTATGGACACCAAAAAAGTGGGTGAAGGAAGACATTGGACATTTGTCATAAGATATGACAAAATAATAATTCATAAATTATCAAGGGTTCATGAGGGAGGGGAGAGTGGGGAGGGAGGGGGAAAATGAGGAGCTGATACCAAGGACTCATAGTAGAAAGCAAATGTTCTGAGAATGAGGATGAAAACAAATGTACAAATGTGCTTGACACAATGAATGGATAGATGGATGGATGGATTATGATGAGTTATATGAATCCCCAATAAAATGATTTTTTTAAAAAGGAAATAAAGATTTTGTGGGTCCTGGCTGTATTTCTCTGTCTTTCTTCACTTTGTAGTTCATTCAGGCGTTTGCAAACTGTTTTACAAAGCAGAGTCTGCTTGGTGTCTTTTCTTCTGTGTGACTTTATTCATGTTGTAAATGAAACTTGTGAAGTCATATCAGGAAGTGAGAGTCTGGGTGGTGTCTTCCCTTATCTTGTATTTCACATATATATTTAAGTTAACCCTTTTTATTGACAGCTGTTCCTCTTTCTACGTAGTCCTGATTTCCCAGGATCACTAGATACTTGTGATAGAAAGAGGGTTGGCCTGCATTTTACTAATGTTTTGAACTCAGCTTAATGAAGTGGGGGTGGTGGTTAAAGTCACTCATGCCAGAAAGCTCTTTTATGGTTTATCCAAAGGAAGAATAAAAGGTTACTTGAAATGTTTGCTCTAGAATCATCCAACTTACTCTTAGACTCTAGAACTAGGTTTAACTAGTTTAAAGGGCTGGTACTATACTTATTATTTTTTTAGTGCTTAATTTTAAACTTCCTAATCTTTAAACTTTTACCACATTCACTTGCATGTGTTCACCTTTTTGATTTGGGGTATTTACCTTTGTCATCTACCCAATCTCAGAGAGAATGTGTCTCATTCTTTTAAAGGTTTCTAATGTTGGTTGAGCTGCCCTCCAGGCTGTAGCTCTGTAAAGATTACAGCAGGGACACCTTCTGGAGAGCCCCCCGTCACCTGAGAGCTGGTAAGGCACTCAAAACTCCAATGTCATCTCACACCACCTCCTCCTTTCTTTTAACCATTTGAGGTGATGGTGGAGAGAAAAAACAAACGCTCTCCTAACCATATTTAGCTCTATAAACATACATAGCTCACTTTTAGAAATATTGCCCTGTGAGATGGATGCTTCTTAAAAACTAAGGATTTTATAGCTGTCCCTTGGTCAGTTGGGATTTGGGATGATTGTCTTGTAGGGAATCTCTGAGCTCATCTCACTAAGTTCTGGGATCTTTATCTTGGGCTCTGACACATTTCTCATGGAGACTCCCACCAGCCAACATGGCTTCCTGGAGTGATCTGCTCTCTGTCCTGGGCTGGATCCCTAGGAAGAGATCTGTTTTGTTTATTGCCACAGCCTACAAATCTTTCAAGATAGGTGGCTGGGGGAGGTGGCGTGGATAAGGGAATGCAAGATTTATATTCTCAGAGTTACCAGGAACTCCTACCGGATGACCTGACCAGCCTTCGCAACTCAGGCCTTCATGTAGACCCTGTGACCTGTGGTCTCTTCAGCCGATGATTCACAAGCTTTGCTGCAAACACCAGAAAGGGGGTGGGGGGGGGAGAGAATTCAATGTTTGAGCCCCAACCTGGAAATTCTCATTGATCGTGATGAGGCTTGGACATTCATTAATCTCTATATTTACAATAAATAGAACCTTTCTCAAATGAGTATCTATTTGATCTCCCTACTCCACTGAGTTTCCCAGGTGAATCTGATATGCAGACAAAACAGAGATATTTGCAAGAACATCACTGAACAGGAGCCCTCTGCTCTCCCTGGCCCCTGCATGGCGATCGCACCAGCCGGCCACTTCCCTTCCTCTTGTTGGATCCTGTCTGTAGGCCGAACCCTGTGACTGCTTCCATCCACTTCCCTAGAGATGCTCTCCACCACCCCGCTCTTCTGTCCACAGGACACAGGGGAGGCAGCATGGTGTAACTTCTAAGGCTGGACTAACAAGCGACTCAGCTGCTGTCTCGTGAACACCTTGCACTTGGGCTCTGGAAAGATGATCACTGCTCTAAAACCCAGGTTACATACCATTGAACTTTGGGGCCCAAGTGACCCTTGATGTACCCCAGTAGATTGTGATATGCATTTTGTTTCTCCTTCTTGTGGCTCACGAACCTCTTAATTTTCAAAAGGAGCTGCAACCATTTCTTCCTCTGTTAAAATGAAACCAATTGCTCATGAATTGACTCTGCCTCATGTATGGCAATCCCACACGTGGCAGAGAAGGACTGTGGATTTGTATGGCGCTAGCCTTCTTGATGTTGATCTCCAAGCCTTTTGTCCTCAGCACCTCAGAACAGGTGAGCACCGCCAACGTTACTGCAAACAGGTGAGCATGTGAGCAGTTTGCACCATCCAAAGATGTCACTCAACTGAAAAGAATCGATTGACCCCTAATTGGCTACATAAGAGAATAATTGAACTTGAGTTTGTTATAAAGGATTTCAGGTCAAAATTAAATTTTTTCAAGTCGTATCAAATGCAGTTAGCAGAATTTATGAAATGCTTGCTTTGAGGATGTGTTTTGTGGAAACAGGCCTCAAATCTATTTCTCTGTAATGTGCTTCTGATGGTGTAGCTATCAATATCACGCTCTGCGTGGAATCCAGGTAGACACAGAGGACTTCAGACTGAGTCCCCACTGGCTGCAGGCTGAAACCTTACTGTCTTGGTTGCTTGTAAAATTACCACACAAATTATTGCTTCTGTGGTATCTTGAGCTCTGAGAGTAGCCTGCAACATAGGATGCTATAAAATATAGGCATTTGAAAATTAGATTTAAAAATATCTTACCATCTTGTATGCAACACCAGCTACTCCATTTGAGTTTAGCAAAGGACGCCTCTTGGACATCTTTTAGTGCTGGGGACTTCCATCTCTCTCTCTTGCTCCTGGTTTGCTTTTACCCTGTGGACAATCTGGACCTGGCTCAGTGTCAGGTATGGGCCGTTCAGGGCATTATAGCCTGTCACATCAGGCATTTCTTTGCCTCAGTCTTATTTCTTTTCTTAAAATTAGTTTCCATTTATCCTCATTGTCTCATCCATTGATTGACATCTCTCCAATAATTGACATCTTTCTGAGCCCCATTATCCTTTTTAGAATGAACTAATGTACAAATTAGCAGCTAAATGAGAACTGTCCCAGATGTTTTAAGAAATCATCTTTTCCATTCACTCAAACGATCTCTGTCTTAGCCCTTGGCTCGGCTTGTCTGCTGCAGAAGCCCCTGGACTGGCCCTGTGCCATTGCCTCACCTTGCAAGCCTGCCCACTTCCTCCCCAGAGGAGTTTTATTTATTTTTTTTCTGTAGCCTTCACCTTACACAAGAGTCCAACAGCTCATGGGAAAGGGCCTTGCCTAGCTGCTACCACTTTTACTTCCATTTCCAGAACCATTTCCTGTACCCTCTTCCGGGATTCCATGCTGTGGGAGTGCTTCTGCCATCTGACCGTCTGTTCATGCCTGTCAGTTCCTCTGCCGTGAAGCCCTTCACCTCTTTTGGCTCATGAGATACTTCCTCTGTGAAATCGTTGCTGATCTCCTCCAGGTAGAACTAACCACTTACTTCCTGCAGCTTACTTCCTCTGTTGGTGCTTATCTCTGTGGTCGCCCCTACCACGCATGATGCTGCAAGGCCTCATGTGCCCGTGTGCAAATTAGAAGCAGCCACCCAACTCTTTCCTCAGTGGTTCTCACCCTTCCTCACGCTGCAACCCTTTTATACAGTTCCTCATGTTGTGGTGACCCCCCCCCATACATAAAATTATTCTCATTGCTACTTCATAACTATAATTTTGCTACTGTTATGAATCAGGCGGCCGCTGTGAAAGGGTACTTCGATCCCCTAAGGGATCGCAACCCACTGGTTGAGAACCGCTGCTATAATATTTCAAAACACTTTCTTCCCCCTTACATAGAAAAACTGGTGTGGTCTGTCATGTGAGTGGCGCTTATCCAGGATTGTGCAGTTGGGACTGAGAGGAAAGTCTATATAGCTTGATATGCTCTTTATATTCTCATCGTCTGATCTGCATAGACCTTCTGTGTCCATGTGCTAAATGAACCCAAACCCGGTGCCATCAAGTTGATTCTGGGTCACAGTGGCCCTCTAGATTCATGTTTGGATGCCATGAGTCTTTGCGGAAGCAGATAGCTGCACCATTCTCCCAGCTAGTGAGTTTGAACCGCAGACCTTGCAGGGAGCAGTTCCATGCTTACCTGACTGTGCCACACTCTTGTCAGGAAAACTTCTGGGAAGACTTTGCTGCCAGAGCCTCTTGTACTGAGCTATGTGGGTGCATTTGAATTCAGCCACAATTTTCCATCCTGATCTTTCAACATTTTAGGATTCGGTAGCTATCTTAGAGTCAGAATAACTGGCGATCGAGGGTAAAACACAACAGCCAGCGTGACTAAATTTGAATCACAGTTCCACCCTTGTTCTAGCAATATGACTTTGGGCACCTTACTGTACCTCTCTGTTTCTCATTTACTCATCTGTAGAAGAGTGATTGCATTAATCTAATCTCATGGGTTTTTTGTGAAATCTAAATGAAAGAATGTATGCACTTTGCTTAGAATCGAGGCATTGTTAAGAGATATACGTTAGCTATTTTTATCAATAATATTAAAGCTATGTATACATGACATAGAGAGTAATGATGGTTCAGTGGTAGACCTCCACGTGGAAGACTCACCTTTAGTTTCTGGCCAGTGCATCTCCTGGACAGCTACCATCTGTTAGCGGCAAGTTGCATGCTAAAAGATCACTGGTTCAAACCCACCAGTTGCTCTGTGAGCCTATCTGCTCCCCTAAAGATTTACAACCTCAGAAACTCTGTATGAATCTGAATCAACTCAGAGCAGCACTATGCTGCTCCAAAGTTGCTTAGAACACAAACAGGAAACCCACAGCAGCTTCCCCCACTCATCCTGTCCCTTCCTAATTTGGCAGAAGAGAAAGGGAAAAAGCAGGGCCCTTTACCGACAAGGCTTGCTTTAGAGTTTAAACTCGACTTCTTGTTCATCTTCTACAGCTTGGCCTGGCAATCACTACTGGACATATGAAAACTAGAAGGCAGAGAGAATTCGGTTTTGAAAATGTTGATGTAATGTCTTGATCTAGTTACAGGACCACTTTTCTCTGATGATTTTCAAGATACCTGGTGGCCACAGAACAGATTTCAGTAGCTCTTCTGGACTAAGATGTACTAGGAAGAAAGACCTGGAAATCTACTGCAGAGAGTCAGTCTTGGAAAACATGGTGGATTATAAGGGTCTGACCTGCAGGCAGTCAGGCAGATGGCCCGGGACCTGTTAGCATTTCACTGTGCTGTAGATCAAGTCTTCATTGCAGCTGACAACATGACAGCAGCACACACGTACCAGATTAACCTTGAAAAGCTGTTTTTAGTCCATTGTATAGCGTTTACATTGATAGAATCTGAGCTTCGAGAGGTGTGTGCTGTAGGAGCAGATTAGCAGGTTGGGGTCCTGTTTCCTGCTGGTCAGCACTGTGTGCGTGTGTGCGTGTGCACACATGGACTCATGTGTGATGGACTCATGTGATGCTGGTGTGCAGGCACTGCCACCGACTGTGGCCCTCCGCCCACACCATTGTTCCCGTTGCTGCCCCAAAGGTGTGTAGAACACAAACAGGAAACCCACAGCAGCTTCCCCCACTCATCCTGTCCCTTCCTAATTTGGCAGATGAGAAAGAGAAAAAGCAGGGCCCTTTACAGACAAGGCTTGCTTTAGAGTTTAGACCTGACTTCTTGTTCCTCTTCTACAGCTTGGCCTGGAGATAACTACTGGACATATAAAAACTAGAAGGCAGGGCTGAGCCCTGGTGGCACAAGTGGTTGAGTGCGGGAGTGTGGCCCGTGGGCTTGGGGGTTCAAATCCAGCGGTGGCTCTCAGGAGCAGCACTAGGTAACGCCCAAGACCACCAGAGGCAGTGATGCCCCCAAAACAAACAAACCAAAAAACTAGAAGGCAGAGAGACTTGGGTTTTGAAAATGTTGTTGGTATAAAGTCTTTATCTAGTTACAGGACCACTTTTCTCTCATGACTTTCAAGAGACCTGGTGGCCATGTTGCAGACAGTAGTGAGTGGTCCTGGAACCCAGGTTTGCAGAGACCCACCAGGGGATCCTCTGCTTAGACCAGAGATGAAAGTTGAATCCAGAACAGGTAGGGGTCTCTCCTGTCTTTGGGGTTCATCTGTGGCTGTAACTTCACATAAGGGACAGGATGGACATTTTCCACCCTCTTTTCTGGATATTTCTTGCTCTCATCTCTCACCCTAGATTTAGAAGCTACAATACTCTGAGATGTGCTGCATAATTCATGCTGTCTACCCCACCCTGTCGAGCTGAGCCCTCTTTCAAACTAAGTGTGATCGGACTAATGCATTCTTTGTTGATGCTCTGACCATTTTCATTATGAGAATTACATGGCTTTTTCCAGACCACACTCCTGTAATTGACGTTAGACTCAATATGCTTGCATGCTATCCACGACCTGCTGAAACCCTCACAGCACTTGCCATGCATTGATCAGGAATTGAGCACTTTCTCTTTGTTGGATTAAACTGTATACATGAAGACTACAAAGATAATAATAATAATAAAATAATAATAAACTTTACCAGCCCTAATTTGTTAAGTTGCTTAAGCCCAATGTATAAGATCCCAAGTGCAGATCAGGTGATTACTTGGTATGGATCTTCTAGCTATAGTCTTTGTCACTCCCAAGAAATGATTTGGTGGGACTGTGCCAATAAGGGGTAGGGAAACAAAGCAACAATCCTAGAAGTGGTGTGAAATTTGTTGGTATAGTCTCTCCACATGCATTTTATGTAAGATAAGGGTAATTCACTGAATAACTGGAAGAGACATTGCCAAAGAGACATTGTACTCCAGCAAAAGGCGATTTTTTAAACATGGTTATCAGGAACTAGGATGATGATAGCAGACATTAGGGAACCAAGGGAAATTTCTGCTACCTCTCAAACACTAAAGAGGACTAAACAAAGCCATTCTATTCACTCTAGTCAAGAGGAATTACATGGTGATAATTCCTATCTGGCATTATTAGAAGCACAGACTCAGCTAGTTCATCAAGGTAAGGAATCTAAGGATAAGATCAGTTGTCTTGACATTGGCTGGTCATTTCATAAGGTACAGGTAAGGACATCTTACTACCATATAGAAAGAATGCAGGTGTGGAATGCAGGCAGAGGAGCGGCCGACAGCAGAAGAACCTCAAACATAGAGCCATAGTGCTCTTGGGAGCAGGTAAACGGGAATGACTTTGGGCAAGAGATTTGCTTGTGGAATAGGAGAGTACTTAATTTGGGACAGTTAAGTTTGCTGACAATGGAGCCAGAACTGAGTGCTTTGAGAGCAAAAGCTTATGGCGGAATAGAGTGCCCTTTAAGTATTTCGTGGAAGTGCTAAAGGAGTCTGAGAAGGGCAGAGGCCAAGGAACTCTGAGGCTGAGAGGATGAGGATGGTGATATGCGCTTGCTGGCATGACTGAGGTGCTGCTGACCAAAAGGACTCTATCCCCAACATTTCTGATCCCCAGTTGCAAACTATTAACTTCCCTAACCAGCGCTATAATTCTTGATATTGTCAGCAAGTTCTGTGTGGCTGTTGCAACCAACTGTTGCATCCAGTAGAGAGGTAGAGGGTGTGGGCAGTAAAGATGGACTGGGAATTGGTCAGAAGGGTGGAAGGTGGAGGCATGGCTGACCTCCAGCCTCGTAGGCGTTGGTCTTGGCTGATGTGGATTTCGATTTCTCCACCCCACCCCACCCCCACTGCCCTTCTAAAGTCAGGGGAGGTCAGAAGTTGCCTCCAGGATTCTTGTAGTAAGTCAAAAAGTGTTTCTACAAGATGATAGAAAACTTTATTAAGCAACAATACCTGAAGACAAAGCTATTGTTTCTCAGCATTAAGTCTATGTACTTCTGAAGGAACTATTTCTACTTCTCTAATCTTCTCCAGAATGGAGTGCTGGTGGCATGGTGAGTTATGCCATTCACCACAAGGTCAGCAGTTGGAAACCAGCATGGGAGAAACATGAGGCTTTCTACTCCCACAAGAATTTATAGTTTCAGAAATGCAGAGCATTAGTTATAACCTCTCCTACAGGTAACCATGAGCCAGAAATGACTCAATGTCAGTGAATTTTAACCCTTCCCCCAATAATTCTGAAGCTCTTCAATCTATACCACATCAAAACAGTGGTTTTAGTACCCTGGAGGTACTCTAGTCATGGACCTTTTAATTAGTCTTTGCTTTCTGGGAACCAAAGGAAGCTCCTAGGGCAAGATCGGGGTTATGCTGGGTTAGAGTCAGGTTTCTCAATGACATCCTCCAAGGACAGCCCTTGCACCCTCAAATGTGCATTGTCAGGACAGAAACTTGCCTCTTTCTCAACAACGCCAGTTTTGAGTTCTCTTTCAGTTCTCTTAAAACATTTTGCCAATAAGCCCCTGTGATCATCTTGTTTTCTTAGAGAAAATCTATCAAGATTATCCCTTGGAAATTCCCCCCAAACAGTCACCATTCATGTCAGAGATGTTCTCTCTGCCTCCCCTTTAACTGACCCAGCAGATGCCCGGAGTTGCTCTTGGCTTGCTGAGCTCCTTGTTTGGAAGGCACTCTAACAAGACTAGGAATAGCATGTCACTGAGAGAACCTGTTGGTCACCATTCACATTCACAGAGTAGCAGAGAAAGATTTAAACGTGTTTTATTTTGAATAAGCCTGGGAAGGTATTAGTTAGACTTCTTCCAGCAGGAGTTTTTACTTGCCCTCATAGACCATTGAAGCTGGATGAGGTATTATTTCAGCATTACCTGTCAATTTTGCCCCATCCAAACAAAATCATGGGATTCTGACTCATAGAGACCCCAAATGCATCAAAGTAGAATCCTGTAGGGTTTTTATGGGTTGAGAATGTATTGGAAGTAGATTTCTAGGCCTTCTTTCCATAAGTGGATTTGAACTGTCAGTGTTTTTCATTAAAAGTAAAGCACAAACCAATTGCACTACATAGGGATCTTAGCTTAATTCAAGGTTATGTATCCATTTCCATAAAGACTATCCACAAGAGACATTTTCTCCAAGGGTCTTCAGTGGATTCATTTATTATCAGGGTTCCAGAATGATCAACACTTGTTATGACTCTCCCCGTCCTAGAAGAAAGAGAAGAAGATGGTGAGAGGGGGGTGACCTGCCTTCAGAGATCTAGTCAGTTCTTTTGGGTGCCAATGACCAACTCCTTTGGGTCATGTCAAAGACATTTTTTCCCCCAAGCACAATTAAAATCTAAGGTTATGTGTTATTCCAGGTAGAGTACAGAAACAAATCCATGGACATTCATATGTGTGTAACAGAGAGTTTTCTATAAAGGGAAATTGTACAATTTCCAAGAAAGCATCCTAACCCAGTCCAGTGCAAACCCATAAGTCCAATATTAGCCCATATGTCCAATACCAATCTATAAACTTCTCTTCAGACTCACAAAACACATGCAATGTCACTGAATGCAGGATGGTCACAGGCAAGTGGGTAGACAGCCTTCTGGATCCAGTGATGTAAGCATCTCAGCACTGGCAGGGGTCTCCAGCTCCAGAGGTCTGGTTGCATCAAGGTGGGTCCATGTGGCTTCTTCAACCCAGAGCACTAACGTAGTTCCATGTGTCTTGTCATCTGCAATGTCTTCTAGGGAGTGAGTAGAGAGTCTCTCCTGCCTCCAAGGAGGAAAAACCAGATTTCCCAGAATTCCCAGGAGAAAGGCCATGCCCACACAGAAGCCTCATTGGCTATATCATGATTGATGGGCCAGATTCCACCCTTTCCCTCATAATACTCACAAAGTGACACCAGATTACCTACGTACCTACCACAGTCTGGATCTTCCAACAAGGATGCAGCACTCTTAGGGTGGTTGTTTCCCTAATTTAAATCTAGAATTTCCATCTCTGGCCCATATCTTACTTCCCTTTAGATAGGGACATAGGGGATTTTGCCTACTTCTTCCCCAATACAGCTTTGGTGGTCAAAGCCAACTAGAAACCATAGAGAAACTTTGACCTACAACGGTATTTTCTCAGATCTTTTTGTTGTTATTGTTCTCCAATGGGTCTTCGACATTTAGAATTTGGATACTTTTATATAATATCCTGGATCTCTAGTACCTCTTGACAAAGGGGGGATTCACCAAGACTTTGCAATTTGCTGGAGCTGGATTGGTGTTCAGGAACCCTGGTGCCACTGTTCTGTTAGACACTGCATGCTAACCTAAAGGTCAGTAGTTCAAATCAATCTGTTGCTCCTTGGGAGAAAGATGAGGCCTGGCTGCTCCTATAAAGATTTAGTTTTAGAAACTCCAGGGAACGGCTCTACTCTTCCCCATGGAGTCACTCGGCACCAGAATTGACTGGGTGGCAAAGGATTTGGATTGGTACTACCTGCTCTGGCTTGGGCCTGCAGTGTTTGCTTTGTAGCACCTGCTTCTCTCCGCCTGGCCCCTGCAGATGCTGGAATTGCAGCCGCTGATACGAGCTCTGTTTGACAGCAGGCTACCTGACAGTTCTCCGGAAGGGCCCATGCTGGGTGTGAGTCGTGGGTCTCTGGCTACCAGGAAGAAGGATGTTGGCTCCATGAAGGCCTATGTGCTGCTTCAGCCTCACCCAGGCCTTGAGGGGATGGGACTTAACAGTAAGGGTGGGTACAGGGCCTTGTGTTTGCTGAGCTGGCTTTCTGCCATCTGTTCATTCAGCCCGAGAATCATAACCAGGGTTCCTCAAGCAGGGGGTGGGGTGTCTTTGAAAATATGAAAGAAAGCAGCCAGTGACAGTCTCAGCCCATTCGTAGGCTTCGAAGACAAGCTGTTGCCACAAAAGGCTAAGCTTCCTGTTTACCAGCCAGCCTGAGACAAAGTGGTTGGGCTTCCTGGCCACGCAGGGACTTGGCACGAAGGCCAGGTTCTGTCTGTCAGGGCCGCTGGCTGAATGCTGCCACTGTGCTTGCGGCTGGATAGTGGCAGGGCCCTGAGGCCTGGCCCTGGATGCAGGCCACCTCCAGGGAGGGCTTTCTTGCTCTGCTTCCCCAACTCGTTCTGGCATTAGGAAAGGAAGCCAGCCAGCCAGCCAGAGAGGCAGCTTCACCTCCTTCTATGACTTCCTCCTTCCTGCCCTTCTCTGGGAGGCCTGGGTCAGAGAAAGGCCCTTGGAACACACCGGGATCTTCTCATGTCTCTGCAACTTCTCCTTGTCTGTATCTGAAGTGTCCAGAAAGATTTTTGCTACCAGGTACCCTGGTGGCGTGGTGGTGAAGGCCTCCGCTGCTGACTAAAGCATCCAGAAAGCCCGAATGCGAGCGCCATGGGGAAAACAGCTTCTTTTCTCCGGTTTGGTGACTGGTGGGGGCGGCACCCTTGTGAGTTCTCTTATTCCAAGGAAGTACTCGCAGAGGCATAGGCCACGGAGGGCTGGTCCCCCTTCTACACGCCTACTCCGCGGTCAGGAGACATCCTGCAGGTGTTTTTGACAGATGCGAGTCCAGAGGAGCTGGCTGGTCCCTGTACTTTCTGTTGCTGGTGCTCCATTCCACTGGCCAGTCTCCTCTGCCATCCCTCCTGCAATGCCAAGGTCTCCCGGAAAGGGATGCCCAGGGCCAATAACAAGGAGCAAGACTGATTTGCATAAGAAGTCTAGCAAACTCAACGGGGGGTGGGGGGGTGGGAGGGGCGGAGCTTTCACTCTGGAGCACACTGAGGGAATCCCTCTGGCTGAGGGTTTTTCTGAAGAAAAGGACAGAGGGAAAGGTTCACAGATGGTTCACAGGTGGCCAAACTTGGGCGGCCTCTCAAGTGTTGCCAGCCTGCAGGCCCTGCCTTTCCCTGATGGTGACTGACTGGAGCCGGAGACCTTGAGCCAGAGATGCTGGTGGCGAGGAGGGCAGCAGAGAGAGCGCCTTCCAGCAGTGTCCCACAGGGGTTCCTGCTGTTCCACTCACCAGTATGAGGCCCTGAAGGTCATTTCAAGGCGACATGGTGGCAAATTCATAGCCATTTCTTCTTAGTTGACTTCCTTGCATCTCCAGTTATGTTTTCTCTGGGTGCCACCTCACTTCTCCGCAGAGGATGGGCATCCCTTTCCTTCAAGGGTGACCACCACTCCCTGGGCCTGAAGATGGCTAGATAGGGACCTTCTCAGGGACAAGTGTCACTGGCAGAGTTCGACCTCCTGCTCCCTTCTTCTGCCAAAGAGACAGGCAGGGCAGGCCAGGAAGGAGAGCATTTAGGGGCCAAAGGCCAGCGCTCTAGGCTGATAACTTGCTCCTGGAAAGGCCAGCATCACCTGCACAGGTTGCGAGCTGGGGCTTTGCAATCCTGGTCTCCACAGCCCCTGCCCAGCTCTTCCCTGAGAACGAGAACAGGGGCCGGGCTTGAGGTTGTCCTGAGACTACTCAGGATGGTGTCTAGCCACAGAGAGGACCCACTGAGGACTGGTGCTCTCTGCCTCTCCTTTCTTTCTTATGGCCTCTGTCCACCCGGGCAACACCCCCCACAGCTCCACTCCCGCCAAGCAGGCCTGCTATTTCCCTTTCCAGTGCTGTGATCTTTTGGTTCGAGGAAAGCCCTGTTTTCGAAGTGAAGGCTTTCTTTGGGAGTCTCACTTTGCCCTCTGTGGCCATCATGTACTTGTGTGTCAATTTCATGATTGGGAGTATTTGGGTCAATCTGGAGCTAGTCAGTGAGGGCTCTGTGTGGGCATGGCTTTTATCTGAGAATTTTGGGAAATCTTGCAATGTTTCCCCCGTGGAGATGAGACACCAGAAACTCAGTTCCTTGGAGACGAACTACTGACAGCATGATGATAGATGCTGATTCCTGGAGACTGGAGGAGCCGGAGGAGAGGCCACATGGGCTTACTCTGATGAAACCCCACCTCTGGGTCCCAAGAAGCCATGTGAAGATTCCTGCCAGGCTGAGATGCTTGAGAGGCCATGGGGAGATTGCTGCCAGCACTGAGATGCTTCTACTGCCACTGGGTACTGCTGATGGACCCTGAGTGCTGGAAATGAGGAGACATGGGGAGACCCCTGTAGCCAGACACACAAGACTCTGCATCTGCTGGCCTGTGATTGTCCTGGTGTCATTACACGTGCTTTGTGAGTCAGAAGGAGATGTTATAGACTGGTCTCAGACATATGAGCTAATATCAGACGTATGACCTTGGACTGGACTGGATTGGGATGCTTTCTCAATGTTTCATTCCTCTTGTTTATAAACCTCTCCCTTGTATCCATATGCATGTTTCTGAATTTGTTTCTCTAGTCTACCTGGACTAACACACTCTCTCCTCTCTAGTGCCTATACCTTCAAGGAAGTGTTTCCTCACATCCCCCAGCCTTGGGGCTAAGAAGAGCACTCAGTATTTAGAACAGGGGTGCTCACACTTTTTTGCATGTGAGTGCCTTATAAATTGTTCAAGTCAAATGTTCTACCAACTATAAAAATGCAAAACATTTAATTAATTTATTTATTACATTTATTCATAAATGTATTGAGAATTCTTTATGTGTACAATGTATGTTTATGTAACTTGCATAACCACATGAGTCTTATATTGCACAACACAATGAACTCTGTACATTTTTTGTCATTACCTGACCTTACTCTGATGGCTTGCACTGAATGGAATGAGCCAGGGATGCATAGTCTGGACAGTAAGTGCTGACAGCCAGCTTCAAGCACTCTTCCAAATGACCATCCGTTGTGGTGGAACAGTACTTGGACTTAATGATTGTTATGTGGGAAAAGGCGGACTCACATCAATAAGTAGTGCCAAATGATGCAATCAAGGAGGTCGCACATTCTCTCATCTTTGGGTGCTTTCTCTCTGTAAGTTCCAGAACTGTTCATGCACTTTGGACTTCCACTGAATATCAGCTTGTAGTGTCAAAATCTCCCATTCCCTTGAAAGTGATACGTTTTTGTCTTCTTATTTGGTCCAGCTTCCCACTCATTTTAATACCCTTTCTTATGTTTAAGAGAAAAAAAAAGTTTTAAAAATTGGCGATAATTTAGCTTGTCAGTGTTGCTGCACTTAGCGCAGTTATTTGCACATGCGTTTGACACCTAAGATTACATCCGATTGGCTGTGCTGTATATCAAGTAAGTGATGGCATTTTCTTGGCCTAAGCATTTTGGAGATGCTGTGCGGTGTCTGCTCTGTACTGGTCTACTAGGATTCAGACAGACCTTGCCAGACAGACAGGGAGAGGACAGGACATCTTTGGTAACATGTAGAGGTTGGGGGTCAGCCCTATGGTCTGACAGTCTGAGTCCCTGCCATAGCTCTGTCTCTGCCCAGCCATACCACTTGATGAAGGCTGGAACCCTCAGGTTTAAAAATGGAAGGAAAACAGAGAAGGTCGGATCAAACCCTTTAGTTGGTAGATGAAGAAATTCAAGTACGAAAGTGTTCAGTGCCGGGCTCAAGTTCATACCACTTCTTTCTCCACAGGGACTGCTTGTCTTGGCTCCTCTTGGAGAGTGAAACACCGACAGTTTAGAGGAGATCATCTGGAATTATTCTTCTATCTCTACATTCCAGAAACTTCTGTTTTTGTGTCTGTCCTGTGCAGGTGTGTTTTTTTTAACCTCATCTTCTACAGAAACATTATCTGACCAAGTTCAATTAACAAAAGAGTTAACACCCCTCTTTCCCACTTAGAAATGCTTTTACCAGTTGACATTGGAGCACCTGGGTAGCCTCCCTGAGGCACTGGGAGCACTGGGCTAACCTGTCAGCCTTCACATCCTTAACCTCCCCCATCAACAGTTTCCACTTCATTGGCATTGCTGGTGGCCAAGTGATGTGTTCTCCCTGTGACCTGCGGACTTGGTGCCCACCGAGGAGTTGAGGGAGCATCCCTAAGCTGGACATTGTCTTTGAAGGGGCTGGGATTAAGATCGGGGATAGGAAAATCAAAGCAACCTGATATTTATTTTTTTTAAAGTGTTATAGATTTATTTATCTTTGTATATATTTTTCTCTTTTGTGTGGATTTGATGTGTCAGGGGACGAAGTGATGCCTGTGGTCAGGTTGTCATTTTGAAATGAAAATAGCCGAGAGTCACCATTGAGATCTGTCTCTGCTTCTGCTTGATACTGACTGTCACTTAGCCCTCATCTAGCTGGGACCCACTCTTTCAACTCTTTGGTATTTAATATTTAAATTCTTTGGTATTTCCAGACCTACACATTATTTTTTCCTTGACATCACTCATACTAAATATCATCGTGTAATAGTTCAACCTGATAAAATGTTTTTTACTCTGTGTATATAGTACAGATGAGAAGGCTGTAAAAGGCTTGGGGTAAAAATTCCATTATCTATGAATTCCATTTTCCAACAATCTTTGGCAGTTTCCTACTATGTTAACAACAAAAACTGTGTTCAACTACTGACTGAGAGCTGTAGCAGGGACACAGAGCTACAGAAGCCTTCTAAGAAGCTTCCTGGAAAAAACTCCAGAATTAGGGAGAAATAAATACTGTCGTCCATCCGCACTTGCCTGTTGGTTTGTCATGCTGTGGTGGCTTGTGTGTTGCTGTGACTCTGAATGCTTTGCCACTGGTGTTTCATTTGCCAGCAGGTTCACCCAAAGTGAACAGCTTTCAGTGGAGCTTTCAGAGTAAGAATAGATTATAGACAAGGAACTGACTTCCCACTTCCAAGGAAGCAGCTGCTGAAAATCATGCATCGCGTGGAAACATGGTCCGATACTAAAGGGCTAATGAACAGAAGCAGAACATTGTCAGAGATAGCTCTGGAGGACGGGCCCCCAGGTCAGAAGACCCATGGAATGTGACCGAGGAGGAGCTGCTTCCTCAGAGTAGAGTTAACTGTGGTGATGTGAGTGGAGTTAAGCCTATGGGAGGAAAGGTGTTGGGATTTAACTCAAAATAAGAAAAAACAGCTGCAAAAGTTTACTAATAATCAGAAGTTGGAATGTATAAAGTACGAATCTAGGGAAGCTGAAAGTTGTCAACAATGAAATGGAACACATAAAGATCAATAGCTGAGGTATTACTGAGCTGAAATGAACTGACAGGCCATTTGGAGTCACAAAATCATATGCTTTACTATGTCAAGAATGGCACAACCATGAGGAATGGTGCTGCTTTCACTGTCAAAAAGGACGTTTCAGGATCTATCTTGAAGTACCATGCTATGTGTGACAGCATAATATCCATCTGCTTTTAAGGAATTCTAACTGTTATTCAAATTTAGGGAACCCAAAACAAAAGCTAATGAAGAAGAAATTGAAGAATTCTGCCACCACCTTCAGTCTGAAATTGATCAAACCTGCAATCAAGATGCATTGATAATCATTGGTGGTTGGAATGCAAATATTGGAAACAAAGATAAAGTAACAGTAGTTGGAAAAATATGACATTGGAGGAAGAAATGAAGCTGGTGATCCCATGATAGTGTATTGCATGATCAACATAGCAAATACCTATTATCAACTACACAAAAGCTGGCTATGCACATGGACTGCTCCAGATGGAATACACAGAAATTAAGTTGACTACACCTGTGGGAAGAGTTAATGAGGAAGCTCAATATCAGCGGCTAACTAGGTCACCGACTGACTCTGAAACAGATTGTCAATTGCTCATATGTCAGTTCAGGGTCAAGCTGAAGAAAATTAAAGTAAGTCCACATGAGTCAATCTCACCTGAATTTCAAGAACATCTCAAAAACAGATGTGCTCCACTGAACACTAATTACAGAAGACCTGACGAGTTGTGGGAGGAAATCAAGAACATTGTTCAAGAAGAAAGCAAAATTTTATTAAAAAACAAGAAGGCAAAAGCAGTGTTGATATCAGAAGATATTCTGAGACTTAATCCTAGAATAGCTAAGGCAAATTAAAGAAATGATGAAGTCAAAGAGTTGCACAGAAAAATATTTTTAAAAAGGAAAGAAATTGGGCTGAGCCCCGGTGGCACAAGTGGTTGAGTGCAGGACTGCAGCCCGCGGGCTTGGCGGTTCAAATCCAGCCGTGGCTCTCAGGAGTGGCACTGGGTAGTGCCCCTGACCACCAGAGGCAGTGATGCCCACAAAAAAAAAAAAGGAAAGAAATTTTCAAGAAGACGCAAGAAGATAAAGCTAAATATTATAATGAAATATGCAAAGACTTAGAGTTAGAAAACAAAAAGGAACACACTCAGCAAATCTCAAATTGAAAGAACTAAAAAAAAATTCAAGCTTCTTTTCAATATTGAAAGATTTTTTTTCCATTGCATCGTTTGTTTTTTTTAAATAATTTTTTTGGGGGCTCTTACAGCTATTATAACATTCAGTACATCATCTGTATCAAGCACATTTGCACACGTGTTGCCACATACATTTCCAAACTTTTTCCACTTGAGCCCTTCCTATAAGCTCCTCTTTTTTTAAAAAAAAGCTATCCCCTCCCCCCCTTTTTTAATGGATCATTTTATTGGGTACTCACACACCTCCCCTTATGATCCATACATACATCAATTGTATGCAGATCTCATTTGCACACTTGTTGCTATCATCACTCTCAAAATATCCTTCCTCCACTTAGGCCCCGAGTTCCAGCTCCCCATATTTCCCTTCCTTCCTACCCCCCATGAACCTTCAATAATTTACAAATTGCTACTTCATATCGTATACTGTCCAATGTGTCCTTTCACTCACTTCCCTGTTGGCCATGCCCCAGAGAAGAGGTTATATGTAGATCCCTGAAATTAGTTGCCCCTTTCTACTCCACCATCCCTTCACCTTCCCAGTCTCACCACTCCCATCACTCATCCTGAGGGAATATCTATCCTAAGTTTCCCATGTTTCCACCTCCAGTGTACATCCCCTGTCCTAGTCAGGCTTGTCTGGTAGAACTGAAAGCATGATAGTGGGTGTGAGGAAGCATTAGAGAATTAGAGGAAAGATGCATATATCATTGTTACTACACTGTGCTTTAACTGGCTCATCTCCTCCCTGTAACCCCTCTGTAAGAGGATATTGCTTCACCTATTAATGGGTTTTGGGTCACCAATCTGTACTCCCCCTTATTTATAATGATATAATTTTAGTTCTTTGATGCCTAACACCGGATCCTTTCATTACTTTGTGGTCACACAGGCTGGTGTGCTTCTTCCATGTGGGCTTTGTTGCTTCTGAGCTGGATGGCCGCTTGTTTACTCAACCTTTTAAGACCCCACATGCTATATCTTTTCATAGCTGGGCACCATCAGCTTTCTTCACCACCATTGCTTATGCACACTTTTGTTTTCAGTGATCAGGTAGGGAAGGTGAGCACCATGGAATGCCAATTTAATAGAACACAGCATTCTAGCATTTAGGAAGTACTTGAGTAGAGGTCTAATACCCATCTGCTGTTCTACTACTAAGCCTATATGTATAAGTTCGTTGATCTATTTCCCCCATTGTCACATATAGATATATGCACCTATGTGCCTGTCTATTTAAATGTCTATAAATGCTCTTTACCCCCAATTCTTCCCTCTATTTCCTTTTACTTCCCTCTTATCCCACTATCATACTCAGCCTCCATTGGGTTTCATTATTTTCTCTCTATTACATTATCCTTGGTCAATCCCTATTGGACTTCTCTCAACCACCTTTGTCTATAATTTTGGATCAATTGGTATACCCTTATCCCTGGACTGGTCAACACCATCTCCTTTCCTCCTCCTCCCCTTCTCCCATGGCCCGCCTCCCGAAGCCTCAGTCCCATCGTTTTCACCTCCAGAATGTTCATCCAACCTATCTTATCTAGATAGACCTGCAAAGGTAACAATATGTACCCAAAAAATACTTCCTAAAATGAAGCCACCAAAGAAAATAAAGCAATGATAACAATAACAACAAAACCCCAATGTTATATATATATATATGTGTGTGTGTGTGTGTGTGTGTATATATATACATAACAATTTAAAAACATGTAAGTAATTCAAGGTCTGTTCATTGGTCTCCAGGAGTTTCCCCTGGTTGAGTCAGATGGGGTGCCACTCCCTGGTCCCAAGGTTTATTATGGTCATTCCATCTGCATCTCCATGCTCTGTTGCACAACCTTAGTGTTTTTCCCTGGTTTATTTGTGTCAGACAGGGTAAAATCCTGACCCTGGTTCTCCACTGTTGACCCCAAAAGGCCTTGGGTCAGTGATGGTAGCTGTATTTCATAGTGGGGCTGGCCACATATAATCCTCTTTATGCATCGGCTGTTCTTCTGAGTGGGAGTATCATCCTGGACCAGGATGAGTGGACCATGATGCACTCCATTCTCTCTCTCTCCCTCTTCATTTGTTCTCATGTGTTCTGGTCAGGCATCTCTCATTCCCCAAGCTGCAGCTTCAAGTGTTAACCTCTAAGGCAAACTCCCCTCAATATTGAAAGATTTTATGGGCAAAATATTAAATGATCCAGAAAACATCAAAGGAAGATGGGAAGAATACACAGTTGCTGTACCAAAAAGAACTGGTTGGCATTCCACCATTTTGGAGATAGCATATGGTTCTGAAGAAAGAAGCTCATGTTACACTGAAAGCATTAGCAATAAAACAAGGTTCCAGGAATTATGGGATACTAATCGAAATGTTTCAACAAGGTAATGAAGTACTGAAAGTACTCACTCATCTATGCCAGGAAGTTTTGGAATCCATTTACTTGACCAACTGACTGGAAGAGACCCATATTAGTACCCACTTCAAAGGAAGGTGTCCCAACAGATTGTTCAAATTATGAAACAATATCATTAATATAACATGTAAGTAAAATTTTGCTGAAAATCACCCAATAATGATAGTAGCAGTACATTGACAGGGAGCTACAGAGCTTCAATCTGGATTCTGAGGAGGACATGGAACAAGAGATACCATTGCTGATGAACAAGTGATATCATTCTTGGTGACAGATGGATATTAGCGGATAGCATAGACTACTGAAAGGGAATGTTCACTTGTGTTCTATTGACTATGCCAAAGCATTCAACTGTGTGAAGCATATCAAATTATGGATAACCATGAGAAGAACTGGAATTCCAGAACAATTCATTATGTTCCTTTGAAACTTGTACATGGATCAAAAGGCAGTTGTGTGAACTGAACAAAGGAATATGACATGGTTTAAATTCAGAAAAGGTGTGAATTGGGGTTGCATCCTATGATCATACTAATGTGATCTGTATGCAAAGCAAGTAATCAGAAGCTGGATTATATGAAGAATAATTCGGTATCAGCACTAGGGAAGGCTTCATAACCACCTTTCATATGCAGACGACAAAACCTTGCTTGCTGAAAGTGAGGGCTTGAAGCACTTGCTGATGCAGATCAAGGATTTCAATCTTCAATATGGAACACAACTCAATGTAAAGAAGACCCCAAATCTCACAACTGAACATGGGTAGCATCATGATTAATGGAGAAAAGATTGATGTTGCCATGGATCTTGTCTTGCTTAGAGCCACAGGGCTCATGGAAGCACAGTAAGTGATCAAAAGATGTGTTGCTTTGGGCAAATCTGCTGCACAAGACCTCTGCAGAGTGTGGAAACACAGGGAGGCTATTCTATGCACGCAGGTGTGCCTGCCTCAAGCCATGGTATTTTCGTGTGTCTCACAGGCATGTGAAAGTTGGCCATTGAATGAGGAAGACGGAAGATGAACCCAGTCTTTTGAATGATGGTGCTGATGAAACATATTGAACGTATAATGAACTGCCCCAAAGACAAACACATCGGTCTTGGAAAGTATGGCTAGAGTGCTCCTTCAAGGCAAGGATGGTGAGAGTTCATCTTATAGTCTTTGGACATGTTGAGACTGGTTTCTGGAGAAGGACCTCGTGCATGGTCAAGTAGAAGCCAGGGCAAAGAGGAAGGCCCTCACGGAGGTCAATGTACATTGTAGCCATGACAATGGACGCAAGCACAAGAGCGATTGGCAGGATGGAGCAGGATGGGACAGGATTTCATTTGCTTGTGCTCTGAGTGGGAATTGAATCAATGGCACCTCACAATAACAACAACAACAACAAAGGCTGACATCGAGGCCTGGGTGTGGGGAACAGACCGGGTGATGCTTGTCAGGACTGTGTAGGGGCGTGGCTTCCAGAGTGAAGTTATGGCGTGCTTCTGGAGGACAGAGCTGAGTGTTCCTAGTCAGTGCGAGCTTCCTGTGGAGGCCTGGGCCAGGGAGGGAAGCTGTGGTGGGGAAGTGGGGCCGGGCGATGAGAGAGGTGCTAAGGGCATCCTCTAATGTGGTTCCCTGACCAGGAGGAGTCACTGAAGTATGTTGAGAAGAGACCTGACCTGCGTTTCTTTATTTTGTTAGCTGTTGACAGGGAATCCTTGTGACGACAATCGCAGTGCTCAGGTATGGAGCATTTGATGTGGTCTGGAAAGAAGGTGGCGGGATGTGGTGGGAGAGGCACAGGGCACTGTGAGCCAGGGCGAACCTGAGCTGGCTGTGAGGACTTGCGGGAGGCCTGATATGGACGTGGTGACTACTCTAAATTAGGAGCGGGGTCAACATGGTGCTCCAGGATTCTGCGTGAGCAGAAAGGATGGCAAGGCCTGGCGTTGAGAGTGGACTAGCAGAAGGAGCGCAGGGAGGGCCGTGGGCACATGTGGCACGCCCTGCTCTGCTGGATGACTTCACAGGTGTGGGCACCTCATCCCCTCCCCTGGGACTGTCGCTTTTCTCAGCTTCCCCTTGTACAGCACCTACCTGGCTGGATCCCCAGGAGCCAGAGATAGCCCGGCTGGTCACCACCGCCTCTCAGTGCAGGGCTTGGGGCGTCCGGTAATTTGCTGAGGGACCTATAGCTGAGGGCAGGTCGATGCCACATGTGTTCTGTGACCCAGGATGACATGGCAAGTGAAGAGTGAAGCGATTGAGGTTTGACTGCGGCAGCAGTTATGGGATGGTCCAGCAGTCACTTTGGCCTAAGTTTCAGGTGCTCAGGTGCTCAGAGAGGCCTCTTCCCGGGCATCTGAGCCTTGGGCTCCTTTGTTGCATTCTGATAGTGCAGAGTGTCATGCTGGGTTCAAGGCTCTGTGGTGACTCAGTGGATAATTCCCCGGGTACAGGAAGTCCAAGTCCAGCTAGTCCTCAGTCACCTGTTCTTCCATGGCATGGAGTGTTCTTAACATCCCATCAAAATCATCACTGCTGGCTCTACCTGCTACGGTTTACCCCCGGGGATGCTGGCACACACATTATATTATATCCTAAACATTTCCCTGGGAATGCTTTCACTTTTCCCAAGGTGAGAGAAGCCTTCTCCAGTCCTGAGGTAAGGGTTCTATTGAAGGGTCCCCCACCTCTCCCCCTCCCCTATGAGTGTGTGTGCGCGTGTGCCTGCGCATGAGTGTGAAATTAATACCAACTACCAATACCTTGGTTTACCAGACACTCATGCTTTATCCTTTGACAGGGTCCTTCGAGTGCAGAAAACAGCCTATGTGCGCTGCCTTGCCTGTCCCCTGGGTGGCCCGAACAGTTAAATGCTATAGTGTTCTAGAAAACCTCAATTTTTACCTATACCCAAGATACTCCCTCTCATAACTTCCAAGCTCACCTTTGGAAATAATGAGAGCTCAGGAAGGCAGCTCAGTGGTGCCTAGAACTGGTCTTTTGTGTTCTACCATGACCCTTCTCAAGGGTGACCCTTTCCTTTGAGAAAAGGTTGCACCATGGAAAACTAAAACATTACATTGATTGAAAGAAAGAAAGAAAACGATTAACCGGAGCATTGACAAATCCCCAGCAACAACTTTGGTGTTCCAGTCTTGGAGGGATCTAACTGTGGGTTAGAGCTCAGGGCAGCAACAAGGCAGAGCAGGCTGTGCTCTCGGACCTACACTCATTTTCCCAAAAGCCCCATATTAACAGCCCAGGTCAAAATATGAGAATATGTCAAAAAGTCTTGCTACAAAATCATAGGAATGCAAAATGTGAAGATACTGTTTCTGGATCTAGCCTTTCACTTACTCTCTTCTGAAGGCAATGCTTGCATCTCTCTAACTATAAAAACGAAGTAGGGACAGAGTCTGGCTACTTCTAAGAGGGACAGAGGACCAAACTCATCTGCCTGAGGGTGTTTCCTATGAGGTAGATGTCAGCCATGCCTTCACCTGCCAATTCTCTTACCAATTCTGACACCAACCTTATCTCTCATAGCACTGTCTACTTCCCTTGTAGTTTTGCTAATTCATTATACTGATTCATGATTATGGGGTTTACTAGGAAAATTGACAGGTTAGAATTCAAGATTAGAAATGTCCAGGATACAGTTCTTTGGCCAGGACAGTTTCTTCCCAGCCATGCACAGTCTCTCTCTAACACTTCAACCCTTCTCCTGACTTCTGCCCTGCTCAGGTAATGTTATAAAGATCCTTTAGTGTTGCTAATAAATGTCCAAGGACCTACCACTCTGCCAGGAGCTTTGACACACAAAAGCTACCTCTAGCATCTAGGATCATCAAACCTAGCTCCCACATTTAAGGGTCTGGGGACACCCCAAACAACAAGTGAGTCTCCTGCCAAAAAATATTCAGCTTTACTAACTGATTTAGCTCACGATCTGTCTCTTGGTTCTGCTGCTGCTGCTCTCCCGCTACTCCTCTGGTTTCACAGTTCTCTGTCTTCCAGATCCAGGAGATTTACTGTGCAGGGATTTCAGGCCTCATAAGAATCCATCCACTGCTGATTCTTCATTATTGATAGTAGTGAGATTCCTCCCGCTGGTTCTGAGATGGCTAATTTTATATCCACTGGAGGGCCAAGATTGACCAACCCCCCCTTAGAGTTTCAAGATTGTCCAATCACAATGGGCCTTGTTAACAATTACTCACAAGTGAATCATTTAATCCTATCTACACTTTTCCCTACTTTCTTTTACTCATCAGAAAAAGAGGACATATATCCAATTTGCACATTTTTCACTCAGTTGTTTGAAGAAAGTTGGAAAGACTGACTAGAAGAGCCATTATTAAGTAATTCATGGCTTCACACTGACTCTTCCCCCAAGGAATTCTGTGCTCTATGACTTGCACCAGGTCAAAATGATAGTTTTGGCATCCTTAAGAAACTTAAACTGAGTTCCCTTCAATGTTTTTTGAGTTTGGGGAACTAAAAGATGTCTGAAGGGAAAATATCAAGGTTGTACAATAGATGAAATTCTTGTATGGTAGCCCTTGATACACTAGAAGAATGAATAGGTACATTGTCATGATGGGGGAAGGATCCTCAGCACAACTTTCCCGGCATTTCACTTGTGAATGCAGTTTTCAATTTTCATCAAACTTTCAGAATAAGCCCCCACAAGCATCCCGTTTTCTTTGAAAAAAAAAATCTTTCAGAATTATCCCTTGGGAATCTCCCAAGACAGTCAATACAATCCATCAGCTGACTTGTCTACCTCACAGTAGCCTCACAGTAGCCAGTTTTGATTTGGCATTGCTCTCTGGATCACACTGGTAAACCTCAGGCTCCTCCACAGCTATGACTTATTCCATAAGCTCATCTTAATTTGCTTTGATCCTTCTTAAGAGACTGAGGGCAAGATCAGCTCTGATTTTCATACAATGTTTTTGGCACCCATTGAACTTAAAACTTGCTGAGATCAAGATGTTTGCTTAAAATTAAAAATGCCAAAATGTAAGATCTCAATATCTATGCCATAGACTTTAATTTTATGGTCTTCTTCCACCAGTTGCTGATATTTACTTAGGGTTCCTTCATTAAAGTTGGGTCAACCTTCCCTTTCTTGGTTTATCTTTGAGATTTTCTAGAACTGCTTTTTTCAAATGCTCGATCAATCTAAAAACTATTATTCAATGTTGGGCAGCATCCCTATAAACGTGTTGCAAAACATCAAAGTTTTGGAAAGATGTCCACTTGAGTTTTGTTAAAAATTTTACAATGGTCCTGACCTCAAAATCATTTCTCTATGGTAGAAAATGTATTCACTAAAAGCAACTCAACCCCCTCCAATATCATCCACTTAGAGAACCCAGAGAGGCTGTTTGTGATCTATATGTGATCACTGGTCTTCAGCATAGGAGTTCCCTCAAGCCCTTACTGGTTGTTCTCTACCACTTCCCCCAGCTCCATCAAAGGCAATCCTTCCTTGGAAATTTTTCCCCCAGCCTAACGTAGCCTATTATTAATTTAACGTAAATGGGATCATGCACAATAAAATTTCTTGTGTATAACTCTTTCACTTGATGTCTTTTTTGATATGCATCATGTTGTTGCACCTGAGTGTGATCTCTTAAAATAGTAATTACAAACACCTGGGCATTGGGTTTGGCACATATCATCTCCTTGCCAAATAGCAGTACTGCCATGACCACACCAATTAATCTAGAGAGAGTCAGACCATTGAGGAACTGAATGGAAATTCAGGTCGAATTCTTGAACTGGCCAGTCAGAAAACACTTAGATTTGTGGATAGTCATGTGATTTTTACAGGAAGACATCATTTCATCATTTCTTTTCCATTTTATTTTATTGGGGGCTCATCCAGCTCTTATCACTATCTATACATCCATCCATTGTGTCAATCATATTTTTACATATGTTGCCACGATCATTGTGAAAACATTTTCCTTCTATTTGAACCCTTGGTATCGGCTCCTCATTATTTTTTCCCTTCCTCCCTCATGAACCCTAGACAATTTACGAACTATTGCTATTATGTCCTATATTGGCTCATGTTTCCCTTCACCCACTTTTCTGTTGTTTCCTGGGAGGGGAGTTATATGTAGATCATTGTGATCCATTACCCCTCTCTTCTCCCACCTTCCCCTTCTCCTCCTGGTATTACTCTCCTTATTGATCCAGAGGGGTTTATCTCTCTGAATTCCCTGTGTTTCCAGCTCTTTTCTGTATCCGTGTATATGCTCTGATCTTGCTGGATTTGTAAGGTAAAATTTGGGCCATGATAGTTTGGCGGTGGGAGCATTAAAGAACTGGAGGAAACTTGTATGTATCATACTGCACCCTGACTGGCTCATCTCTATCTCGTGACCCTTCTGTAAGGGGAAGTTCAATTGGCTACAGATTGGTCCCCAATCTGTCCTCCCCATCATTTTCATTGTTCATTTTTTGAGATGACATCTCAATTTAGAGATGACATCTAAATGCATCATTGCCCTCTGCTCATTTATCTTCTGGATTGAAGATATGTATCTATTTCTTAGTAGGAAGACTAAGGGTCACCTTTGTGTTGGCTTGTCCAAGAAAGTGAGTGGGGGATCCAAGGAGAACCTTTGGGTTAAAAACAGTGCTGACACCATTTTCATTTTTAATTAAATGATTGTGTAATAAGCACTAACTTTTCCATGCTGATAGCTGAAAGCTTCATAGCCTGGGCAGCAAGCCAGGGCCCTGGCTCTTAGCGCACCCACGACATTTTACCCAGGGCAGTCCACTAGACTGTCCACATCGCTGCTGCTGAGTTTGACAGACTCTCTGCAACAGTAGTCTCAGTCGATGATGATTTGATGCTGTGTTACAGCTTCTAACTTTACCACCTCAAGTGAATAAAGGCCTAGGTTCCTGCTCCAAAGTTATTCATCACATTCTTTACATAAGCTCTCCGCTGGTTAATTGGCTTTTCTTGTCCCTTTGCCAATAGCCACATCCACTCACTTCCCCTCACGGGAAACCTCTCTCAGAGATGTTTTCTCTCCAGCCAGGATGTGTTTTAGTTCCAGAGGACAAAGGATTAGGTGACCCTTCAGTAGCTCCCACCCAACTCACTCTGGGCTCACTGAGCCCCCAGTCTGGGATTGGTGCATGAGCTGGCTGCACTCCAGGCCAGGAATTGAAGGGTGGGGGGTATTAGGGAAAGTGAAGTGAGTGGCTGCTGCTTCTTGAGCCCCCCATCAGGCATTCTTCCTTAATGCCTTGCGTTGATATTGATTAAATAAGGAGAGTTCATAAAATGATATCAGAAGTCTGCTAACTTAGCACTGCTGGAACATTTTTAAAGACCTTTAAGACATTCTTCCAAAAAACTACCTCATGTTTTACAGAGACTGTACTTCTGCTTTTGATCAGGTGGAACATTTGAGAAATCTTCTTAGAACTCGAAGATGTGTGCCAAATGTGGGTTGATGGTACTGTAATTATAATTTGAACACAAGGGATGCCATTGTATTTTTTTTGTTTGTTTAATCAGAAACAAATATTTGCTCTCAGGGTATAATATAACTAGCTTAAAAGTGTTTTGAATGAAAGTAAAGTATAGAAGAGAATAGATTGTCTGTTGGTTCTCAACGGGTTCTCTCTCACTGTTATTCCTTCTTCCAATCTTATCCATAAATTTTAGGCCGTGCACTGAAAAGACATCGGCTTAGTGCACTGAAGAGGTTTGAGTCATTGACCTTAGAATTCTGGGCAAGCCCGGGCACTTTCGTGTTAGTCACTTTATTCTGAACTTCGCATTGGGAAGTAGCTTGTAGGTATCCTCTCTTATTCTGGAATATTGTCTTTGCTTCTCTCTCTCTTTTTTGTTTGTTTTGTTTTCTGACCTCTATTTCAGTCACCAAGTGTCTACTTGAGGGAAGAGGGGCAAAATAGTTGCTTTTGTTTCAAACATTTTGGAAGCCAAAGTGTCTATGGTTGTTAGTTTACAGCTACTGGATTCTTATCACTTTTCTTTCCAGACAGCCTACCCACTCATTAAGAGCATCATGCCCGTGGCTTTTATGACTCTTTTAAGGGACTGAGTTTATAAAGCAGAAGATCTTTCTTCTGAGCAGTGGCGCCCATAAAACAGAAACCCCGTGTCTGAAAGGCCAATTTAAACCTCTCTCAGTGTCATTAGGCTTAGGGAAGTCCTAATTGCCTATAATAAAGGTCATTCATGAGCGCTTTGCCTATGTTCTTAATATTCCTAAGTGAGAAACTTCCCAGGAAACATAAGTTTTAATATGCAGGGTTTTCAATTGTTGGAAGCAATTTCGGTTCTGGAGCTTAGGTCTTTAAAAAGATATTGATTTTGTCATTTTAAGAGCTCACATAGTATAAAAAAAGTCTCTTTCCCTGAAGGTACTTTTTCTAGAGTGTTTATTAATAAATGTAAGCCCTCTTGGACAAGCGATAGAGCCTCACAAACCGGGGTTGGTGATTCTGTGTTCTTTAACCTGCACCTCTCTTCTTTTGTCTTTCTGCATTGATGTGTCCTTTCACGTGGGTGTGTTCTCTGACAGGTTTGACCTCCTTTTAGCACGGCCTTGTTTTTTTTCCGACTGCAACCAAATCACAGAGAACCAGGACCTCGCTGGGCCACCTGTCCTTAAGTCAATACAAGCAGACAGTTTTTGTTTGTGTAGGGCTTGATTTAATGAAGAGCTTTTCAGCCCCTTTTGGCAGGAAATAGGAGTGCTGGTGGCACCATGGGTTCATGCCTTGACTGTGATTCGAAAGGTCAGAAGTTGGAACTCACCACCTGCTCCATGGGAAAAAGAGGAGGCAATCGGCTTCCTTAGGGGTTTACAGTCTCAGTCCTCCAGGTTGCTAAGCGGCAAACTTATCATGAAGGCAGTGGGTTGAGGTTGGTTGAGATTTTGACAGGTAATAGTATTTTGTGGAGAAAATCTCCATGGGTTTTTAATCAGAAAGCCACTATTTTCTGGTATATATTTTTAGTTACATTTACTCCTATACCTAATGCCTTCCTGGCTGATTTTAAACAGGTAGGCCCTGGTCATTGTAGCAGAGGCTTCTGTTTCTTTCAATGCAGCTATGCTGTGTGGTCGCAGCCCACATTTCCTGTGTACGCAGTCATCACACTGACTCAGCCGCTGCCGCCACCCACTCACCCGCTGGGAGAGGACGTATTCATCAGAAGAGAAGGTGACTTTCTGCCAAGAGCACAGGGAGGGAGCGAGTTCCCGCAGCACAGTGCATCAGAGGCACGAGAGCCCAGGCACTGGGGAAAGGGCTGGAATGATGATAATTGTAGGAATATAAGGACTGCAGGGGAGAGAACAGAATCCCAGCCCCAATGTGGTAATGTTTATCTTCACTGTACAGCGGGGTCCACAAAGCTGCTGCTCACCAGCTCATTAGGTGGTTGGGTGGACAGGGCAGGGGGAAGGACATGTTTAGAATACCATGTCCAAAGGGTGTCAAACGATGGTACTCGATGAAACATACAATCTTCCTTTGGTTCTTTGAGGCTTCCTCAAACCCCGCCCACCCACTCCACCCCCACTATCATGACCCCAGGCCCGCCTAGACCAGAGCATGTAGACTGGTACAGATAACAGCTCACAACACACAGAATCCAGGTCAGATAAACCCCTGGGGGCCAATAATGAAAGTCATGAACTGATTGCTATGATTGATGCATTCCCTTCTCCCCTGCTTCCCCCCCAAGTCTGGACATGAGCAACAGAAACTGTGCTCCGGTGAAGGGAGACAGCATTAAGATATTATTATGAAAGTGATAATCATTTATCAAGGGGGTCCCAAGGGTAGTGGGGAGGGGAAAGGGCTCAAATAGTAAGTAAATGCTTAGGAAAAGAGGGTGGTAACATACATATAAATATGCTTTATACAATTGATGTACAGAATGTTATAAGAGCCCCAATAAAATGATTTTATTTAAAATGGTGCCAAAATGCTGCAGCCAGAACTCGGGGAATCAGCGCCCCGACAAGGTCGTGCCGTGGGAAGGTCAGGGGGACGTTCAGTAGGCCGCAGCTCTGACGTTTTCCGAAGGCAAGCCGCTTGGGAAGTGGGCCGAGGCCCCCCGTGGCTAGTCGGTGTTTTCAAATTGTCCCCAGGAAAGAAATGAGTAAATATTTACCAGTCGCCTGCCTGGCAGGTGAGGTAATGTTGATCCCGCCAGTCGGGGAGC
The DNA here is from genome assembly GCA_004026705.1 of Nesogale talazaci. Taxonomy (NCBI): domain Eukaryota; kingdom Metazoa; phylum Chordata; class Mammalia; order Afrosoricida; family Tenrecidae; genus Nesogale; species Nesogale talazaci. The sequence goes on along the minus strand of PVJH01017344.1, from coordinate 14,039 downwards.
CTGGGCGAGGGTGGCGTCGACCAGACCCACAGCAGGTGAAGGAGGCGGAGGGCTGATAGGAACTCTCCCGGAGACTCCTACCGACAAATTCCTGCCTCTTTCGTAAGGCTGCGTCCAGCCCAGGCTTGTCTTTGGGCCGAGTTCAGCGGAGTTCTGTAGTTGAAAGCACTAGTAGGAATGTACACAGAAAAAAAACAAACCCAAAGTAGCAATTTACAATCCAGTGTAGAGAAGTGGGCGACGGGAACTATTACAAACATGCCACTCAGACACGGGTTGGGTAGAGGTGAAGGGACAATCGACTCTTCAGGAAAGGGCACTTTTCATTCCTAAATTATTGTCTAGGAATTTAAAATGCTTTTCAGGCGCAGGGTCGACAGAGGATAGTGAATTAATGACAATAAGTAACTAACTGGAGGACGATCCCATGCTGGAGTGTGTGGAATTGGACCATCTTTGAGAAAAGTTCCTCTCCTCAAACCAGTGGTCAGTTTAACTGACTGAGCTGTACAGCTAGCAACCAATGAGATAGACAGTGATTTTTAACAGTCCAGTAAAAAACAAAACAAAACAGGTGATCTCAAACGAACGAATGAACGAATTCACTTGAATTATTTCAACAGCTTTATTGAGATATATTCACTCTGGTCTTTGAAAAAGTGCATTGCACAATTAACTTCATCATTTCAAGATGTTTGGTTCCGAGGGAAATTTACTTCAAGAGCCGTAAGAAAAAGACATTCACTTTCTCACCCAATACTTCCATTCTTCTTAATGGTGACTCTCTCTCCTCCTACTTTCCCATCACGCCTTCAGAGTTGCCACACTCTATTTAACTCGTTACCCTGTTCAAAGGGGTCTTCTTCCTGGGCTTGCTTCCTCTCCTTTCCCTATATGCAAATGATTGCCTGGGAGTGTGTTCAAATACCGGAGCAGTGTGGTGGATGGTAAAGCCAGCGGGAGAGCATCTGGATGAACAACATTACATAGAACATATTTGATCTAATGAAGACGCTGCCTGGATCCTATGGAAATTTCAATCACCATGACTTTAATCCTTCTTACGGAGAAATAAAAGGCTTGTGTCTTTTGAGCCCTCAGTGACTCTGGCTACAGGCTGTAAGGGCGGGCTAGTTGGATTTAAATTTTCGTCTCTTTCGGGTTTACATCATTTTCTGTAGACCTTATCAGAGTTATGTGGTACCCCTATGAAAGGAAGCAGATCCTACCTTAACTGCCCCTCTTGCAGATCAAAGGAACTGAAATACTCCTGAGGAATTGAAGGGGCGTTTCCCTGGTGTGCAAGCAGAGAACTGCTATCCCAATGTCATAGGTTTGAAGTCAGTGAGCGTTCAAATCTCTTGCTTTTGAGGTTGGCCAATGATGGGCGAGCTGAAACTACACTAAGCGCGCTGTTTGCATACTCCCTTTCCTTTTGGCGACATACCTTAATCCTGCAGGCAGAGTTTTCTCTCTGTGAGTAGTATTATTGAAGTTTTGGCTTTGGGACTAACCTTCATTACTTATACAGCTTCTTGCATTACTTATAACATTCATTCTAAACAAGTTCTATGATGGAGAACAGGAGATTCTTCCACAAAAGCAGAGGTCTCAAGGAAAACCCACTACCACAATGTTAACCTTAAGGTCAGACTTCTGACAGCTAGCTTACTGTTTTTCTTCGCGATAAATATTAAAAAACACATAGCCTACTGATTAATATAATTTTATTGGCATCTATTTTCATTTTGAAATTTACCAGTGGCTGCTGCATTTCCCACCCGAGGCATATACTCGAGTCAATAAGTTTTCCCTTTTTTTTTTTTTTTTTTGGTAAAATTAGGTACCACGGCTTTTATTTGGGTTGGCTACTACTTGAATATATACGGTAATATGATTCTGATATGTATGAAAAAGGCAGATTTCCCTCTAGCTAGACACTTGGCAATTTGCAACCGGCTGCACACATCCTGGGCTGCTTTTGTGCCTTGCATTTTGAATTGTGTGTGTGCATTTCTTGGAAGAGAACCCAAGGAGGAGAATGCACCGCTCTGTGGCCCCAAGTCCTCTGGTCCCAGGGCAGGGAATCCTGTGCCTCTAATTAAGCCCCCAAAGAAGCTTTGATGGCATTTAGCAAATGAGCAGGGTTACCTCTCCTGGAAATCTGGTGAGGGCAGGAGGCAGACGGGATCCCAGGGACAAGGTGGGCCAGCTGGGCTCCAGAAGATGGGTTAGTGCTCTCTGTGGTCTGAGGCAGAAGCGTGGATTTCTTGAGGGGATATGGAAGAGGGAAATGACAGTGGTAGGTGACCTCACCAGAGGCCCAACAAGACATTTATGGGACAGATGAGAGGCTGAGGTGACCTACTCCTCTTTACTTAAGGCCGATTTTCACAAAACGACCTGATCCTTAGAACACAATGCTGCTGCTAAGTGAGGAGCGGGTGTACAATGAGTCACTCTGTCGCTGTCATGAGTGTGACAGTTTAGAACTCACACTAGGAAGGAAGTGCTGTGTGACGCCTCAATGAGACAAGGGGGTGGAAATCCAAGTGGTTGGCTGCGCAGAGTCTGTGCGGGGCTGGGCTTGCATACATGGCACACGAGTGATGAGATGTACAGACGAGGATGTGGATGACTAGAGCCTAATCACTGGCAAATAAGGATTCTCAGACGTTGTTTGGTTTGGGGCACAGGTTATTTAGTTGCTTTAAGTTAGACATTATACATTTTTTCCATTTTCATTTTTAAAAAAAAAAATAGGAACTTACTGCCCACCGTGTGATTTAGATACAATCCAAATATTCAATCCCAACCAAATGAAACTCCAGTATACTCTTACCAGACTCCTAGGACAAGGGCCTTCATGACAATCAGTTCAAGGTCCTCCCCGCCCCACTACGAGCAAAGTAAAGGTCTATAAATATTTTGGCACACTAACTTTTCCTAGTGTGGCTTTGGGGCTGAGGAGGACTCAGCTAACTCCTGCGAAGGTTCGATGGTCATAATCCTCTCTCTTCCCCTGCTCTAAGTTTGTGACAAAAACGTAGGGTCTATTCACTGATCACAGCAACCACAGCATTGATCAGGTCACACTGACGCCTACAGGTACCCGAGAGTAAGGGGAAAATACAGGCGGTGGGTAATCAGTTGGCAGGGATATAGCTTGTGCAAGGAAGGGGCAGGGGTGGTGGGTGACAGCTGGGAGATCAACACTGGTTTGACATGATTGGGTTAGTTAGTCATGACTTTGAAAACCAGAAATAATGTCAGAATTAAAAAGATTGCTACCTCTCTTACTAGTCCTGAGAGGGGCCAACACCAGTCAGGATGCTCTCCCCTGATGGGTCACTACAAGCACTACACAGAAACACAACAGAAGCCGAATCAAATCAACATGGAGCAGTGATAAAACACAAAATACAAAAGAAGATGTTGCTAAACGAAACAGGATGTTCTTTGAGGGTTCAAATATTTGTAAGACCTCATTTAAATTAAAATCTTGTGTCAAACAAAACAAAAAAACCCAAAGTGAAAAAATATCAATTTTAGTAAAAGTATCAACATACATATATGCAGACACTGCTATGCTTTTGAGTAATGCAAGAATAATTTACAAACATGTAATTTTGGCACTTTTACTGAATTTTTAAAGAGAGCAAACACAAACAACTTTGCATACAAATGCTCAATCTGGAGAAACAGTGTGGGGAATAAAAAGGTGCAAACATTTCCCTTCTCAAAAACACGGCAGCAGATACCTTTCACCTGTCAAACCACCTGGTTGGCACCTTTAGGAATCTGGCTTGACTCACCTAACTCTGTACGTTGGACAAAGTCATTTTAGTTTATACCAGTGACAGCTGGTTAGGTCCACTCTCAGGTCCATGAGGAATATTAATGTTTGGGAATTTAAAAGTTCTGGAGGGAAATACTCCTCAGTAGATAAATTCTCCTGGGATCTCTTGCAGCAAAGGTTCTTCAAATTTAAATCGTTTGGAAATGGCTTTTTGCTCTGTTTGCTCTTTTTCAGACTGTCTGCATTGTCCTAAAGTATATGAAGTAACTACAATTAACTCCTCGGTTAGAAGGGCTTCCTCGGTTTCTGGCTTTTCCGTATCTGGATGAATTTCAGGCACAGGATCATCTTCTTGGAGAGCATGTGCTTCACCTCCTGGTCCTTTCCCCTTGAGAGCAGGACCCTGAAGACTGCTTGGAGATAACCAGGGGTGCTGTAGACAGTCCTCGGCACTGGCTCGGTCTCTGCACAAAGACATTATAACATTTATTGACATTTCAGCCAACATAGTGAACAGTTCCATTAGAAATTAGAACATATGATTTTATTGTTAATGTATTTTTGGACTATATTATTGTATTTTGTTTGTTTTGGTATTATAGTATTATGTTTAAAGAGTTGGCATAAACCTTATGGGGACTCCAGATTTGCAGGCAAATGTCAAGCAGTTTTGACTTTTGGGTGCCACTTCCCATTCTTGCTGAAAACGCCTATTTTAAGTGAAGTATCTCTGAAGAGACCTCTTGAAGCACCAAGAAATAGATGGACAAATACATTGCTGAAGAGCAGTTGTTATTTTGCTGTCAATTTCTAGGTCTGTGAATGAGTGCCCACTCAACAGGACAGGCCCCTCTACTATAACTATATCCCTGAGGGTGGGAGTTCAGCTTTTCGAAAAATATTTCCAGTTTTGTCTTAATTTCTTCTTCACATTTTTACCAAAGGTTTCGACTTCTCAGGTCTTCATTTGGTTCTTTCAATACTGAGATGACTTTGTTTCCCTCAATTAAAAAGTGACATCCATCTGTGTCAACTAGTACTTACTCAGGTTTTTTAACTAACAGTGCTTTGATGAAATCAATGGCTGACTCTGACACAACATCAAATTCCTCTTCAGAATAACTTAAATTCATCTGGGAGATGTTCAGGAATGTTTCTTGTTTGTTATCCCCTAAGAAGGGCGAGAGTCCAGTAAGCATGACATATGTCAACACACCAATGCTCCTAAATATGAAAGAAAATGTGAGAAAATTAGTATCCTATAAGTTTCTGGAAAGCAATTTGGTTGAGTTTTCATAAATAATTCTTACCACATATCTGTTGCTGGGCTGATAGGATCATAACTAATAATTTCGGGAGCTAGGATAAAAACAGACAAAAATCATTGTGAGAAAAAAAAATTCCTTATTTGCTCTTAGAGATCAAAGATACTTAAAATACTAAGCAAGAAACCAAGACACAACATCCCCTTTACAGTGGCTATGAACATTAACATAAGTCAAATTATTGAGTGCTTGTAAAATTTAGCCATATGTTTTTAACTGAAGACTTTTCCCAGCTCTATCCTTCATTGTTGAAACCTGGTATTGAAAACATATCTCTAAATACATAAATAATTTTTGACACTTTCCTCTTCCCACCCCTTGCTATCTAACCAAGCATGGGAAACAAATTGTCTTTTAACTAATCCTTCTATCTGCTTTCTTCTCTTCTCTCCATTGCCTGCTCTCGGTCACAGCAAGTTCCCCCTTCCCCCAGCCCAGTGCAGAAGTAAGCTGTTCATGGACTGATTGCCTGTCATGCCGCATCTCCGTCTATTGTCCAGTCCACTGTTACCAGAGTTCACTGCCTTGAGTCGATTCTGACTCGCAGTAACCCTATGGGGCAGGGGAAGCACTACGCCACCCGTGTTTCATATGCTGCTGCCACAGGGAACTTTAAACCCTTCCCCCACTAGCAAAATAACATAATAAGGCTAATTGACATTTGAAAATATGAAAACTGGAAACACTCTCTGTACTTCTCAAAAATTCATGAAACATTAACAAACTGAACACACACACACACACACAGAAAATCCCTAACAGTTACAAAGTAGAATACGCTCTAACAATGCACTAAATTAGAACTAAAAACAAATGCTCAAAATCTTATACACTTTAAAATGTTTTCCTATACAAAGATAAAAGCAAAAATCCTCACAGTCTTAGACAATTAAGAAAACTATGAGGACAATATCAAGACCATTCCTAAAAAGCACTTAGTGGTCATAATGTGGATCAGTTGTCAGACTGAAAATTACATAGCCTAGTCCATAAAAAAAGCCCAGGAAACCTTTGTGGGTCGTTTTCCTGCTTGCAACATTGCTTATTCCTGGTTCGTAAGGCTCTGTTTATATGCTTAAATTGTGAATTCTTTTGTGTACCATCATGGTCATGCAGCCTTATGTTTTCCCAAAGCCCTGCTTGCCCTCTTTTCTTTGGTGTTCCCTAGAGACCTCGTTCCTTTGTAAACAAATCCCTAATGTCCTGTAGGGTCACTATGAGCGGAAACAGATTCAACGGCCATGGTTGGGTGCTTTTCTTTTTAGTCTTTTCTTCTAACTCCTTTGACCTTCTGTGCTGTGAGACCTGGTTCTTTTCAATGTTCCCCCAGGCCCCAAAGCTTCCGCAGTAAGGACTGTTGGTCCCCCACCTTCTTCACACCTTCACCCTCCAGCAAAAATCCTTCCCTTTCGGCCAGCAGTTCTCAACCTGGGAGTCATGACCCCTTTGGGGGTGGGGTGGGGTGAACTACTCTTTCACAGGGGTCACCTAAGACCATTATTTCCGATGGTCTTAGGAAGTGAGACACTGCTCCTCTATCTGTTTCCAGGCGGGTCCGCCCACAACATGAGTTACTGCAGCAAAGGGTTGAGGCATTAGGAAGGTTGAGACCCACTGCTCTCGGCCCAGACCACAATCTTCTTCACTCCATGTCATGGTGCTGCCATCCACTGACACCAGCCATCCCCTGCCCTCCAAGGCCTGACATCACCTCACTGTCCACCACGACCCACACAGCTGACATCAAGTGTCCTTAACTCTTGGCTTAGCAGTGGCACTTCTGGAGCTGCATCCAAGGCCACCTTCAAATCACTGGTCATGATCTCTAAATTGTCCTGCTGGTTTACTCTACTACATAGGCTTTTGTAGTTCATTGAAACCATTGATCTTTGGGCTGAGCCCCGGTGGCGTAAGTGGTTGAGTGCGGGACTGAGGCCCACGGGCTTGGTGGTTCAAATCCAGTGGCGGCTCTCAGGAGCAGCACTGGGTAGCGCCCACGACCACCAGAGGCAGTGATGCCACAAAAAAACCAAAACCCAAACAAACAAACAAAAGAAACCATTGATCTTTCAAATGCCACACAGTGCCCCTTACCCCCAAGTGGATGAAAAGAGTTACAGTCATTACTTTTACTTACTCTGGGGACTCATAATGTATTACTTTCTCCACTTTTGACAGGAAATCTCTACTTTGCATCAATCCAACTGGATGCTCTCCACACACTTGTGGAGTAACTCTGCTTGCAATGCCTTGAACAATGCTTCTCACCAACTTGAACTTCTTTAGGGGTCATTCATGTTGAACCTCCTTCCATTCTCAGCTAACCTAATGCTGCTTTACTTTAAAAAGGAAATCCTCTCCTGTTTCTTGAAGAAGTAATCCCTTCAAGTTTCTTTAGTCCCAAGAGATCAGCAACCTGACACCTCATGCTTGGACACTTTCTTTTTCTTATTTTTTTTAAATCCAAAGGAATGATTCTCTAAAAACAGAATTTCAGCCTAAGAGTCAGATATCTGGCATGACCATTAATCATAACACATGAGAGTATACTTAATTGGGAGGTAATTCCTCACTGAAAAAACAAATCCATTACAGTGTGACGATACTCACCCACATACTCAGGAGTTCCCATAATTTCTCTGAGCTCCTCATTGCTCATTATTCTTGAAAGGCCAAAATCGACGATCTTGATGTCACCCAAAGGAGATTCGCTTGTCAGCAAAATATTCTGAGGCTGAAAACAACAACAACCAAAAAAATTTACATGAAAATGATGATGATGTATACCAAAGTATGTAAGCTATAAAACAAACTTCACCCACACAATCAAGGCAGGAATTTAGCACAGGGTCATTTACACAACAAATGTTTTTACAGTATACTCACTTTGTGTAAGGAAGACCTTTTTTTAAAAATCATTTTATTGGGGGCTCACACAACTCTTATCATGATCAATACATACATCAATTGTATGCAGCCCACATTTGCACATTTCTTGCCAACATCATTCTCAAAACATCCTCCTTCTACTTAGGCCCCGGGTATCAGCTCCCCATCTTCCCCCTCCCTTCCCACTCCCCCTCCCCCATGAACCCTTAATAATTTACAAATTATCATTATTTTTGTCATATCGTACACTGTCTGATGTGTCCCTTCACCCACTTCCCTGCTGATCATACCCCAGGGAGGTCATATGTAGATCCCTGCAATTGGATCCCCCTGTCTACTCCACCATCCCTCTGTAAGGTAAGTCTTATACTCTCATGTTTCCATTCACTTCTACATTTCTGGTGCCTCCCTCAGCATATAAATATATAACTGAAATATAAATGTATATAGGTGTGTACATACACATATACACAAACCCATAGTCATTTTACAGCTCTATGGTAAAAACCAAATAAAACCACTTTTAACCACATCTTTCCGCACCAGCGCTCACTCCTTGATATTCTCTCCCAGGGCAGCTCCTTGAGAGGTGGCCGTCGACAGCAGCTTAATTTCTCAATCGACCTAAACCTGGGTCCTGTGTCTCTCGTGAATTTGCCCTCTTTCAAGTTACCAACAACTATCAATCACCAATGACCCGGAGGATGGCTCAATAAGCCAGGGGAAGATGGGCTTGCTGATGCTAACTTAAGTCTGATGATAATGGTACTTGCTGAGTGGGCCCTCTGTTCCCACCAGGGATTGTGAATTTGAAGAGGCTCTGATTATGTAGGAAAAAAGTGCTGTGCGGATAGGCGTAGTAGTAGCCAGACACACCCAGAAGCAGAATCACTGGTGATGTGGAAAATGTGACATTGTTCAGGTCAGACTAGTAATAAGTATAAGTGAGTCTTTCCTTATCTTGCTTACTGGTTAGTTCAACCCTGTCAATGATGTACAAATTCAAATTTATATGTGTGTGTATATATATATATATATATATATATATATATATATTTCTTGGAACTGTTAATCATTGTAGTCTTGGGCTTCCTTCCTTGTGTTTTTTTTCCCCTTTGGACTCTTCTTCCCTATTTTCTCCAATGTTGTTTTTCCTTGCAGTCCTCCTTTTAAACAATAGTATTACCCAGGAAATATACCCAGAAGTATTGCCTCTCCTTTTAAGGCTCTGCATTCTGTATATGAACAATTTCATCTCCTCCCAAAGCTTACATGCTGCTGAAGCTTCCACCCTAGGGCACTCTCTAGATTCCTATATCAGATCAAAATCCTCTTGTTACACTTGACTGAGAGCAACACACTCTCAATTCCCCCCTACGCACAGACCTTCAACTCAACAAGCACTTCTTGCAGGCGCTCTTTCTCATCACCCCACCAAACAGATTCCTCTCTTCTATCTTCCCAAGTAATTGCTGGGGCATCATTTTTAATGGCGGTATCGCTCATTTCACCGTTTGCCCACATCTAAGGACGGCACCATCAAACCACATCTCATTAGGCCCTCCTCTCTCCCTGTTGCCTACAGCCGACGTTTTCACTGCTTCTTATCCAAACCACTTTGGCAGCCTCCCATCTCTGGTGCTCTCCACCTTGAACCCATCCTCCATTGGGATATCCTATAATAGGGTAATTTCCCCACACCAGAAATCTGACTCTGATACTCCCCCTTGTTGTCTGCTCACCACCAACAGACACACTCAAGTGGGGGTGTGTTTGGAAGACGTTGTATTAGGTGATGGACGAGAGCTACTCAAAGACAAGCAATCACTAAGGTCTATATTCCTGGAGTCAATTTTATCCAACTGGAAATAACTTAAGGTACTTCTACACAAAAATTCGTGTACATGACTCTAAACCAGAATGCAAATTTCATTAGATAAATTTCATATGTAACTTGGACGAAGAGTTTGTATTTGCTTCTCATTAATGGTCTTCTGCAACTGAGAATATTTCCACAGCTAAACTGCTAGGCATTGGGATTGGTAAATGAGAAATACCATATATATTTATATATAAGCCTAGTTTTTCAGCACATTTTTCCCCAGCACATTTTTAATGCAGTTTTTGTGGTCAAATTAGGTACCTCAGCTGATATTTGGGGTGGCTTATACTGGAGTACATACAGTACTTTGCTCCAGCACCCAGAATGTTTTATGATCTCTCTCCTGGTGCCTTTTCAAGCTTAATCTCCTGCCACTGCTCTCTAGGCAATGTATGTCAAGGGAACCTGCTGTAATCCCTAAACAAGATGCACAGGTTCATATTAAAACCATTGCATGTGCACTGCCTTTATGCATAAAGCCCCCCTCTCTGCATAACCAATGTATTGTCATCATTCCCTCGGTGCAGGAGGGATCTCTCACCAAAACACCAGCTCCTTCCCAGAAGCCTCCCCACCTTCCAGGAGGGCACCAAGGCTGCGCCGTCCCTGCTCCACTGCTTCAAGGCCTGGGCAGACTCATCTCTTATCTTCCTGTCTCCCCAGTCACTTGGTGGCTCCCTCAAAGTCTATAATCAGTGGGCCCATTTCCTCTCCTTCGGTCACTCTGTCACTTCCCCTGGCTTCTCCCCTTCCATTTTACTACAATAACCCTTGAGGAGGTCAACAAAGGCCTTCTGCTGCACAGAGGCAGCTGTATTTCTCTCAGGTTGGTCTCCTCTGTTGGCTCTTCTTCTTTTCTGGGACCCATGGACATTTGGGTTCCTCACAGCTACATCTCAAAACCCTTTCCCCGCTCCACACTCTCACCTTTCACAGTCTCTCCACACCTAAGACTTAGTTATCATCTGTATGCCGTGAGCCACAGAATTGGATCTCCGGACCACTCTCCTAGTTCTATACCTCTCCAATTAACCGACTCCCCATTATCTTTCCTTCAGTTTCCAATCCAACCCCCTGCCGCCGAGCCCACTCCAACCCACAGCAGCCTAACCCGGTCTAAGGCTTCACAGATGGCAAAGTTTTCCTGAAGTAAACAGCCACCTCTTTGCTCTACAAGTGGGGCAGCTGGTTGGTTTGAATTACTGTCCATGCGATCAGCAGTGACGATCTTGAGCCATGTTGCTAGAATTTCAAATTCAACACAACCCCAGAAAGATTCATATTTCCCTCCCAAATCAGACCCCCTTTATGCTCGTCACTGCCACCTCGGGTTATTATGATCACAAAACATGAGCATTCTGTGCTGCCATTCACCCCCTCGCTTTCCTTATGCTTAGCTCACACATCACCATGTCCTGTTGATTTAAATTCTCAATGGTATGCATTTCTAGACTTTGTTTCTTTCCGTCTACACAAAGACACTAATTCGAACTGCCTTATTTCTTATGCATTTGCATCACCTTCTTAAATGGCTTCCCAGGATCTACTTTGCCCGAACTGCTATCAGAAGAATCTTTTATACACTTGTCTCTAACCCTCCCCCCCCTCAGTCTTTCAGTGACTTCCCATGGCTCTTATGATAGCCTCTACACCTCGGTGCACGACAGCCAGCCTTTAGCGCCTCACACATCATGCTGCCATAGCAGGTGCTAAGTCAGCCAAGTCTCAGTCATCGTCTTTCAATTTCTTGCCATGCTTCACAGACTTTTTGGACATGGAACCTTTTTCCTGCCTGGAACACGTTTCTTCTGTTCTAAACAGGCAGCTCTGCCTCTGCTCTGTGTTATAAGTGCTGCTGTAGCAGTGTGTACAATGTATTAAGGTTTACATAAATACGAGGAATTAATTCAGTCCTGGAGATTTATAGAAGAGATATATGAACAGACCTAAGAGGAGAGAAGGATTTCATCATTTACTCAGCAAATCCTTATTGATACAAGAGGGTGGTAATCAAACTAGAAATTCAACATAATTTAGGTTTTAACTTGTTGTGGAGTCATACATTCGAATGAGCTTCGGTGGACTGAATAACACATATGATCGCTTCAGTGAGTGTGCGGTGTGTCAGAGACTGCGGGGTAGGGTAGTTGATCCGAGCTGCTGAGGGTGTGTCTGCGGGCAGTCAGGGCAGGCTCGCCAGAGAAGACATCATTGGAGGAGCAAACAAAGTGACGAGGGAATCAGTCATGGCAGAGGATCTGGGGGGTGGGGGGGCAGGTTGGGGAATAGGCAAGGAACATTTGAAGCAGAGAGAAGAGCATGTACAGAAGCCTGAAGCCTGGAGCAGCCATCAGTGTGGTAACGAGAGTCAGGGTGGATGGGTGGGAGTGGCACGGGAAGGAGCTTGAATGGAAACTGTTGGGGGCAGAGAAGGTAGAAATCAAGGTGTGGAGGAGACCATTCTGGGGTAAAAGAGAGAGGAAACCTGGAGGGAGGGAAAGAGGACATTCTAGGAAAAGAGAAGGGCACCTGCCTAAGTATACAGGGAACCAGCGTATCCAGATGGTGAAATGGGTCAGGCTGGAAAGTTCCTTCTAAGAATGTGTCCTCATTGGACAGTGTACGATATGAAAAAACAATAACAATTTGTAAATTTTTTTTTTTTTTTGGCATCACTGCTCTCCGGTGGTGGGAGTAGGAGGCCCAGCCCCACTGCTGGAATTGAACCTCCATCCCAGTGGGCCGCAGTCCCGCGCACAACCACTACGCCACTGGGGCTCAGCCCCCAATTTGTAAATTTTTAAGGGTTTATGGGGGAGGAGAGAGGGAAGGGAACTATGGGTACTGGGGTCTAAGTACTGGGTACTAAGGGAAGGGTACTGGGGTCTAAGTGGAGGGAGGATGTTTTGAGAGTGATGATGGCAACACATATGCAAATGTGGCCTGCATACAATTGACGTGTGTATGGATCATGATGGAAGTTGTATGAGCCCCCAATAAAATGGTTCATGAAAAAAGAAAAAAAAAGGAGGGGGAAAGAGGAGCTTATACCAAGGGCTCAAGTAGAAAATATTTGGAATTGAATATAGCAAGATGTGTACAAATATGCCTGATACAAATGATGTACTGAATGTTATAAGAGCTGTAAGAGCCCCCAATAAAATGACTGGAAAAAAAAAGAATGTGTCTTGCTCCTGGTGTGTGTTTGTGTGTGTGTGTGTGTGTGTGTGTGTGTGTGTGTGTGTGTGTTTGGGGATGCAGAGGTCATCAGCACGGGGAGGAAGTTATGATGAAATGCAGAGAAAAATAGACAATAACTGTCATATATCACATTGGTTGAATGCACACAACACTGTGACTAACTGATTAGGTGCTGGTGTCAAAAGAATGAGGACTGTGTGCCTTTCACTGATCTAGTCAGGACAGGAGGAGAAAGTCTGATGAAATCCAGTTTGAATCTCCATAGGCTTGTACGCTTCAGGACATCCTGATGGAGATGCTCAACTAACACTGGAAAGAAAGTCAGGTTGAAGGGAATGCAAGGATAAGAATACAACTTTGCAGGTCAAGAGAATAGATGAAGGGACCCTAAAAGGTTTGTGAAAAAATGAAGCTAAACAATAACAGAAGCAAGTAACAACTTAAATGTCCATCAAGCAAAGAATAAAGAAAGACTCTCTAGGTCCATGCATGCTATGGAATACTGTACAGCACTGAAAATGAATGTTGAAACCATGAAGCACCTCATGACGTTGATGGTCCGGGAGAACATTATGCTGAATAAAATGAGCCAATCACAAAAGGGCAAATATTCTAGGAGATCACTGACATAAGGAGAAAGCACACAAACCAACAAAAAGGCGAAGACTCAAATACCTAAGGGAATGTTGATATTGAGGAGAGGGCAGCAGAGTTCATCTTTTTTTTTCTTTCTGTTTATCAATTGGTTCAGTTGTAAGGATATTATTTTGTTTCTTTATGTTGAAGTGTAATCCCTACTAAAGGGTTATCATGTTTGATCTACATCAGTAAGTGTTTCAAGTCCTTTTCAGTTTCAGCAAACAAGGTTCTTTCATCTGCATATGGCAGCTTATTAATGCGTCTTCCTCCAATCCTGACAGTATGTTTACTTTACAATAGATCA
>PVJH01017343.1:0-48074 GCA_004026705.1 Nesogale talazaci | reverse complement strand
CATGGCCACGATGTTAGTGGCGTCGATAAAGAAAGGAAAAGTCACTCCTGTCACTTTGGCAATTTTCATTCTTTCCAACGTCGTTATTAAGAATTCTCTTGGTTTTTCTGCAAAATAATTCCAACTTTCTGATGTGCAATTGAAAGGACGTCATCAATGCTAATAGTCGTTTTAAGTTTTTAAACGTGCCCGGCAGCAGCAGGGTGAGGTGGTGAATGCTTATGGAAGGAACTGTGGTGGTGCCGTGTGTCAGGTGCCGGGCTGTTAACCACAAGGTCAGTTGTTCAAACCCACTAGGCACTCTGCAGGATAAAGATGAGGCTGTAAAGATTTACAGTCTCAGAAACGGTTGGAAAACGGCGTGTACGGGTGAGAATCGAGTACCAACTTTACAGGGATAGATGGGAAACGGTGAGCCATAAGGGAAGGGCTGTGCTGTTGCGTCATTGAGATTAGTAAATTATACATGAGGCTTCTAATTCCAATTTTCCATGAATTATCCTAAGGGCCTGCTCACTCGCCCCGCCTTTGTAAAAAGTAGAACTGACAAAAGCTGTGCTTACAGTGACCAGGCTGAGTTGACCGAAGCTGCATTTACAATGACAAAGCTGCGGAGGCTCTCAATGTGGAAACACACGTTTTGTGGGACTTAGTTTCTTGGTTTGAGGTGGTCTCACGGGGCACCCCAGATAACCGGCCCAATAACGTGGCTCCGCCTTTGGTTCTAACTTCCTATTTCGCTTTTTTGTTTTTCCTTCCCTCGTGCGTGTTGTCGTGCAGAGGGTCGTCAAAGCTGGCGAACAGCCTTCCAAGGGCTTTCGGGGAGGAAGCGATGGGGGATCGGGGGGAGTAAAACAGACACAAACTCAGCGCTGGCGAGCCATGGCAACTCCCGGCCACCCTGGAAGCCGGAGGGGGGCCGCGCGCCCCTGCGGCTTCCCGAGACGCCTTTCTCCCGAGGAGCAGCAGGGGGCTTCAAACGGCAGCCCCTCGCGGGACCCACGACCCCCAACAGCGGGAGGCTGGCGCGGGGGGGGCGGGGGACCCCAAACCGAGGGGGAGCGACACCCTTACCAGGCCGGAAGAAGAGGAGCATGCTGGTGAGCAACGTCAGCAACTCCATGAGCTTATGTTTTTCCAAATACTCCGTAGCCTCCTGTTCCCGGCTGTGGCCCCACTCCATGGCTCCGCTTGGGGTCGTTGCTAAGCGACCGAGCCTTCCCGCGGTCCTCCGCGCGCCTCCGGCGGGGCCCCGCCCACTCCCGCCCGTCGCGTGCGTGCGTGCGTGCGTGCGTGCGTCCGACCTGACGTCCCGCGGCTGGCAGCGCTGCACTGAGCGCTGAACTGCTTGGGGTTCTAGCGCCTGGTTAGGCTGGAGCGCGTGCGTGTCGGGCAGCGTGCGTGCGTGCGGTGCCCGTGCTCGAGACCTCACGTGCTAAAGACCCAGGATGAGTGGCCAGGGGGAGTCTCTAAGCAGTGTTTTAGGGTGGAGACCCCAAATCTCAAATAGAATGTAAGGAGAGCGTTCGTTACATCGTTAGCAGGACACAGCCACAGCTACATCTTCCGGACGAGGGCGATCGTTTACAAGTCTCCCAGGGTTTTGCTGAGACAGATTACAGAAGGGCAGGGGAGGGCAAAGTGAACTCACAAGCATGATTGGCGACAGGTGGATACTTCTGTTACAAGTTGGACGACAGAAGCAGGGATGGGACCCTAAGTGGGGCACTTACGTGAGAAGGACCTAAAAGATTGGCCCAGGGCCTTCCGACCAAGGCAGGGCCTAACTCTGGCCCTTAAGGGCGACGTGGGGCCTCTCCCTGGGCTGACTGGAGACTCTCGAGTCCCCTTCCCAAGGCACTTCGGCTTGGGGCAAGAGTGCACCTCCCTGGTCAATAGCACAAGAATTTCAACGGAAGCTTAAGCCATGTGGGGACTCTGCAGGTGGGATCCGGCCCTTCACCGGGGCCGTGCTGCACGGAAAGGTTCAAACCCACGAGTGACTGAGGGAGAAAGATCAGGCAGTCGGCTTCTGAAAATCACATCCCTGGGACGGGCAGTTCTCCGCGGTCCCGTCAGCGTACTATGGGTCAGAACCCACTGGATGGCCGGGGCTGCAGCAACAGACCTTTTCTTTGGGGCATGTTCTCAGTGACTGCTTTGGCAACATAGTGGCGCAGGGATTTTGTGTTGAGCTGCGATCTGCAAAGTCCGAAGAAAGTTCGAAACCACTGGTAGCTCCAAGGGAGAAAGACTGGGCTTTTCATGCCTGTAAACAGCTACAGTCTCAGGAACCCTCAAGAGTCAGCATTGACTCAAGGGCAGTGAATTTGGGTGTGTGCCCCCAAATCCGAGAATGACAACTTCAGTAACTCACAGGGGGCAGTTCTACCTTGTCCTCCAGGTGCTGCGAGTCTGCGCCCACTTAATGGCAGTGGGTTTGGTTTGGATGGAGTGGGGAAGGGAAAGGGCAAACTACGATACTGACAAGAACGGGTGCCGTAGTCCTCAGGACCAACTAGGTAGGTCTCCTGCTTCTGAGGGCTTCTGGGGGATTTGAAGACTACTGAAGTGGGTAGGGTGTAGCTTTCCCATTTGAGGCAGGCCTCTGAAAGTTTGTTTCTTGGTCCAAGGGACATGGCTTGGAATATGCACCTCTTTCAGAATGGACTTGACAGCAGTGAGTTCTGAGTTCAGGAACCTAAATACTGAACCCTTGGGGTGAGCCAAAGATGGTGATCACTAGACAAAGTGCCTCTGGCCCTGCTTTGGGGGATGTATCGTGTGGACCAGCCAACGGCAGCGGCATCCAGACTAGAGACCTCTGAGGAGGACAGTGGGTCTGCAACTGTGTGTGTGTGTGTGTGTGTGTGTATGCCCGATGTGCGAAGAGAACAAAACAGCACTGCCGTTGTCATGGTGTCTTTTGAGTGGCTTAAGGCCCACATGACATGGGGAGAGAACGGTCAGAAATACATGGGACAGTTCTTAAAGGAGCATGGACTGAGCTTCTGTTCTGTTGATGGAGCAATTTCCGTGCTTTCCGTGCTTCAGGAGGCTCCAGCTGTTCTCCTGGAGAACTTCCTTCATCTCTTCTCAGCAAGGAATTAGCTCGGGAAGAAGGAGCTTTGCTCTGTGTGCTATAGAACTTCAAATGACGCTGAAATTCCAAGTGCCCACTTTCCTGCACTGGGAGAATCAAGCTGAGAGTACCTTGGGTTCCACTGACGTCGCTCCAAGCTGCTGACTGGTTTCTGCCCCAACAAACGAGTGTCTTTGCCAAAACAACACTGTTGGTCTATCCAGGACTTTTCTCACAACGTATCTCAGGTGGCCATGGCCTTGAGTCTCTGCTCTCCCTGGAAAATGCACTAAAATAGAAGCATCTGAAGGTTCCCAGAGTCAGAGTGTCTTTGTCAGTGACAGATTTTGTAAAGATTTGCAGCCTTGGTAGCCAGAGGGCAGTTCTGTTCTGTCTCATAGCCTCCCAACCTCCACCCCAATGAATCCGAATTGACTTGCCGGCAAGGGGTTTGGCCTTTTCTTTTCCTTCTTTGGTGAAATGCATCTAGAAGTTGCCCAGAGCAGTACAGTGGTGTCAGCCCAACACGAACCAAGCACTCAGGGCACCGACAGCTGAAAGAGGACCTTCCTTGGCACTCGAAGCACCATACCGACAACATTTGTGACTGTGGAAGATCCCATCTTACGAAGTAAGCTTGCCACTATTTGGCAAGCTGCATGTGTCTCTTGTGATCTCTTACACCCCACAATAAGGAAAATATTCACTTGGGCCTGAGGCTGAAGGTGAGAAACTTGCCTCGGTCTCCTTTAGCAGCAGGACCCCACATGGTCTTTCTCGGATCTTAGTGTCGTCAAGTCACCAGGAAGTCCATCGTATTCCATCCTACAATCTTCCTGGACTGCAAGAGTCTCACACGTGCTCTCCACAGCATCCGACAGACTGTTTGCTTTATGGATGACATCAGTCTTTCCACTCCCCAAGCATCTTCACACTCTCCTGCAGCCTCAACTTAACTTGAGAACGTGGAAACTACCCAAAGGAAGAGGTCCGCAAGCCAACTGTCCCCTAGACTACCCTGAGGAAGTGTCTCTCTTCCTAGGACGGTCAACACCCCCACAGGCGATTAGACAGCCCTGCCCCTGCTTCTTCAGCCGTCCCTTTGTGTTTCTCGGGTGAGAAAGACCTCAGTCTGTGGCTTTGTAGGAGAAAGAATTCATGGGGAAGCCAGGTTTGTGATCCAAGTGAGTTTTTATAAAGCATAGAAGTTTTATACAGGCATCTCAGGGCACGTCACACTCACGTGTGGTAACCTGAGGCCAGGGAAACCGAGGCACAGCCAGGCCGAGGAGCAGCTGGAAAGGTGGGCGCCGGGCTCCTGAATTTGGCTTTTCAGGTCCTTCCGCTGGGAGGCGTGGTCTGCAGTACTGGTTGACCCCATTGGCTGAATTAAGCTCACCTGGCCAAGATTGGGGTCCACCCAGGTGTACTGGCTTCCTGTCTCAAAGACCTGAATGTTGAGCAGGCCCTCTAGCCTTAAGCAGCTTGCAACTTCCTGTAGGGGGGAAGGGAGGCTTTGGCATGTAGCCGGACAGCCCCTCGTTCTGCCTTTAGCTACTTAACACCTTCCCTTGTTGGACAGTCTTGCCAGTATAAGAGTTGTAATGAAGTCACTTCTCCATGACCAGCCAACAGTAATCAACCTCTGAGAGTCCCGAGTCAGCATGTCTTTCTAACCCAGCCGTTCTCAACCGGTGGGTTGCCACCCCTTTGGGGTCAAAAGACCCCATCACCGGGGTCTCCTGATTCATAACAGTAGCAAAATGACATTTATGAAGGAGCAATGAAAATATTTTTATGGTTGGGGTCACCACCACATGAGAAACTGTATGAAAGGGTCACCAAGCCTTAGGAAGGTTGAAAGGCCCTGTTCTGACCATTGTAAGATTTATTTACAGTACACACACTGAATTCCTTTGCTTAGCTCTCCTTTACCTTTCAAATAAACAACTCCAGCTGCTTTGGGCTCCTCCCAACCCCCAATGGGTTTACACCTGTTTTGCTAAGGTCATTGTGGTGGGTTGAAGAGTACCTCCCTATCACAGTGAATTAGGCATTGGGGGCTTAATTCCAGCCTCCATGGTCCGGCCCACCAGGTGTCCCACAGTAGGAAGATGAGGCTGCCTGCGCCTATGAAGATTTACAGTCTCAGCAACCCGCGGCTGTTCTCGAATGTTGGCAGGAGGTAGAACTGACTTGACAGCAGAGCAGTGGGTTTAAAATATGTCCAAAGGGTCCCTGGAGGGGCAATGGTTCACTACTTGGCTGCTGACCAAAAGGTTGGTAGTTTGAACCCAGCAGCCACTTCTCTGGAGAGAAATGTTCCCATAGAGCATCCAGCCCTGGAATGATGACAGTTTGGTGCTACACTGTCCTGTAGGGTCTTTATAGGTAAAGTGACCAGATTTTAAGTGGGACACCATTGACGGGGGTGGGGTTCTTGATTAAAAAATTTGGTCTCTATGGCGCAACAAAAATTTTCATAGAACGCAAAAATAGTATTGTAATACATTTTAATTTTAAAATGCTGCGGGGCGCTGTTAAAAAGTGTCACTTTATTTATAAGTCAGAATTGACTTGAAGGCAATGGGTTTAATTTTTTATTTTTGGGGGGTGTGTGTGTGTTAAAATATATCCAAATCATAATCTCCCAACCTGTGAACGTGACCTGATTTTTAAAAGGGTCTTTTGCTGATGCAATTAAGTGAATGATTTCAAGACGAAGTCATCCTGGATTTATTGCAGACCATAAATCAAGTGACAAGTGTCTTTGTGAGAGCAAGACCCCGGCAAAATTGAGGTGGAGGTCTTGTGAAGATGGAGGTGGAGACTTGAGTGTGGACGGGTCAGGGAACACCAAGGACTGCATTGAGCTGTGAGAGCCAACCCACCCCTACCGCCCACTTTGTGGCAGTAATCATCTCGGCTCCTTTGCTGACGCACCTTCGAGTCCTGGATTTCCCGGGGGCGCGCTCTGTAGGATTTCTTTTTTTTTTTTTTGTTTTTGAGCATCACTGCTCTCCGGTGGTGGGAGTAGGAGGCCCAGCCCCACTGCTGGAATTGAACCTCCGTCCCAGTGGGCCGCAGTCCCGCGCACAACCACTACGCCACCGGGGCTCAGCCCAGGATTTCTTTGTAAAGACTCCATCTGAGGCTTCCTTCCCAGTGGTTCTACTTCTATTCGACTTCTGAGTACCTGCTCTTCTCCCTCTGTGCTCCAGTGGTCACAGCCTAAACACAGCTCGAGACACTAACCGCACACGAGAAATTCCCTCCACGTCCCTTCCAATCCCGCCCTCCCAGCAGCTTTGGACCACATGTGTACCCTGACTCCTCGACATAGTAGGCCCTGATCCCCAGCTTTCCTCCTGCCTGCCCCCCGCCCCCACCCTGCCCTTCCTTCTGGTTTCATCTGAAGAAATCGCATCTCGACTCGACACAAGCGATCAAGCACAGGAGACCTGGGAGCCATTCTCTCCATCTTCCATCCACTGCACCGGCAAACCTTGCCAGAATCTAAAATCCATCTTGACTCCGTTGGCTTCAGATCCACGAGCCTCCTCCCGGTGACGTCATCAGCACCACTCTCTCCTCTTGCAGTGACTTACAGAGGATTCCCTGCCTAGAGTGGACTTTTTAAGATCAATCAGCTCATGCCACACCCTTCTTTACAGCCCAAGAGTTTAACCCCAAATCCTTAATCTCTAAGGCCTCTGCTTTCTAACCTTGCCTTCTGTCCACCTCTCTAGTGCCGGTCTGTTTCAAACAGACCTCTGGAGGTTCTGGGAGATCCAGCTGTCCTTAGGCTGGGTGATCTCTGCTGACCCACTTTCCACCTGGCTATCTAGAGCCCCTTCTGGTGTCTCCTGTTATCTTCTCCCTCACAGAACTCTGTCCTTTCGACCGTAGCATTTGTCACAATCTAACTACACATTTGATTGTGTCTGTTTACTTACTGTTTCCCCCACTGGGTTCCTTGCAGAGAGCAGCTGGGATTGCGTCTGTCTCTCATCATGGAGCACGGCGCACGCGCCTCGCTCAGGGGCAGGCACGGGGAGAATGTAGTGAATGAATTCATTTCTGCTGCTGTCATCTCTCGCTCAAAAGGAAGGCTCTTTTAGGAAGAACACCTGAACCCCAAAGAAAACCCAAGCCTCGCAATGCCTAAAGCCTGCACTTGATAAAAACCAGAAGACTGTTTTACAAACATATAAATTATTTTATTTACAAAGCCATGTTACGAAAAACAAAAGAGCAAAACAAAACAAAAACTAAACTAAACAGTCTGCTAACTGGAGAATGCCCCCAGGCCTGGTGAACCATGGCAGGATCAATAGACATATGTTTGTTCTTTCCTTTTTTAAAACTGTGAGCCACAGGATTGACTATTTACACCTATTTTAGACGTTGATTCTGCTTACCTCATCACAGGCGTGGAATGGATTCTATCTGACAGTGCTAATACAGAAAGGTGCGGGACAAAGAAGGAAAATACTTAGTGTTTACAAAAGTTGGGTCATAGAAAAGTAACCCGCTCCACAAGTGTGGCATTTGTTTAGAATGATTGGACATGCTTTCTTCAAAATTCTGGAAAAAGGTTCTAAAATCGGTAGTAGGAAAGGACAATTGAGCAGGTGCAAATTCTCGTCTGTGTAACAAGAGTTATTGAAGATACCCCAGGACGGACCAGCTTACGGAAAACCCACAGAGTTTTGTTAAAGTGCCGTGGGCCGACAGCATAACAAAATAGAAGGTGTAAATAGAAAATTTCTTTTTTTCCTTTTTTTTTTTTTAAAACAAGAGTTCACTGAGAATCAGCAATAATAGAATATGCTGTATAAACTATTCTCTACAAAGGTTGATCAGCGTTATTTACAACTGGTACATTGATACAAAAGAAGGCATACAAGTTATCCAAGTCGCTTTTTTTCCTCTCTCTTTTTCTTCTTCTAACATATATATATTTTTTATGGCTGGCAGGTCTGTCTGTGCATTGCCGGATGTGAAACACCCAGAGCTTCGAGCCTCTGAGGCTGCAGACACTTCACTTCACGAGACCTTCAGGCAAGAAGGGGGGTGTGCCGTGGGGGGTGGGGCCGAGGGTGAGGCGGGGAGAGAGGGCTGAGGGGGGCGTACAGGACAAGTACCCAAAGCCTGTCACCCTGATAGTGCGGGTTAGGCTGGTCCAGTTTAGCTCCATGGAAACAGACCCAAAGAAAGCCTTTTATTTGCATTCCACTTTGCAGGCTGCAAGTTTTCAATGCATCATTCTAACGTAAACCTGGGGGTGACTATGGAGGAAGAAATACCGCGGGGTTTCCCTTTTTCTGTTTTTTTTTTTTTGCTCAGTTTTCCAGAAATGTCATCACCTTGGTCCAAGCCAGTCTTTCACAATATAAAGCAGCATTCAGTGGGGGAGCCTTTTCTTGCGGCTTCCAGTTCAAGACAAGCGCGCAGGCGCGAACGTTCGAAGCGAATGAACAGCTCCGTGAGTCCCCTTTGAGACGTAATTTCTCAGAAGCAGCCACGTCATCTCACAACCTTGGTTTTCCCTCTTCCAGTAGAAAGAGTTTATAAATCAGAGGGTTATTTCGTTGCTGAGATTTTTTTTGTTTTGTTTTACTCCTGTAAGTTTTAAAACTCAAAATAAATTATAAAAAACAGACAGCTAAAACCGAACAAGACCAAAATTGTGCAAAAATAACCAAGATATGTACATAGTTTTCAGTCTGGAGAAATGTACAATAAAAACATAATTCAAAGAACATTTTAAAAATAGAAACGTTGCTTCAGCTTTCCTAAGTTTCATATTGTTCTTGAAACTATTCTGGTCAGTTAGCTCTGTAATATAGTAAAACATAAGTTATTACAAAATTAACACTATAAAATTTACTTTAAGAATATCTTCTAAATTTTTTTTCCCAAAGGGTCTAACCTTGTTTATAATTTCTTAAACATTTATAAGTCTTAAAATCTGCCTTAACATTTTGTATTTTTAAAAGAAAGTTACAATCTTCCCTTCAATTTGCAGTCTTTTCCCTAAGACGTAAAGAAACCAGCATATAAGTGCACTTTTAACACTGTAGAAATAAAAGTGAAATTGGTACGAATGTCCTGGTACCTCATATCAACTCCTGATTAAAAAAAAATCATTTTATATTTAAAAATTTAGTAGTCCGATCAGTGCAACTCCATTGATGCAAACCACTCCGTCTGTCTCCCATCTTTGCAAATGCCAGTAAACTTTCAAACATGATGAAACTCAACAGTAGTCTGATCTTTGGGTTGGGAAAGAAAAGGAACACTGGGTAGGGGGGCTTGGAGAGGGGTGTGTGCCCAGCTGCACAAGTGAGAAACAAAACCTCTAGGTGGTAGCGCTGTTAATTTAAACAACATATGCCAAGACATGTGATTAGTAGCTGCTCAATCGGTTCTGACTCCTCCTGGCCCGACAGGTCAGAGTAGAACTGCCCTGTAGGCATCCCAAGGCTGTCACCTTCACAGAAGCAGACTGCCCCTCTGGTCTCCTGAGGAGTGGCAGCGGGGGTTTGAACCACTGACCAGTTGGGTAGCAGGCGAGTGTTTATCCACAGTGCCTCCCGGGACTCTGAATGACCAGTATCGGACCTGTTTTATAGTGGGAATCCTTTGCTGGTGAGGAGCTCCTGGGATCCCAATGCTTTCTTTCCAAACTCCAGTGTGGCCGCTGCGGGGTTATTCTCCCCTACACCGTCTCCTTCTGGGGGCTGGATCTGGTCTGGAGCAGATGATGAGGGCAAGCTCAGCTGTGGGTC
The DNA here is from genome assembly GCA_004026705.1 of Nesogale talazaci. Taxonomy (NCBI): domain Eukaryota; kingdom Metazoa; phylum Chordata; class Mammalia; order Afrosoricida; family Tenrecidae; genus Nesogale; species Nesogale talazaci. The sequence goes on along the minus strand of PVJH01017343.1, from coordinate 38,198 downwards.
TGCTGATCCTGGGGGCCCCTGGGGCCCAACCAAGGAAGTTGGTGGGAAAGGCTAGTCTTGATTCTCACAGGGGTTGGACCCACTGCCCAACCTTCTAGAAGAGTCCTTCCTGGGGGTCTCCCTCTCTCCTCCCCTTTGGCCCTGGAGGGCAGCTGGAGACCTGCAGTGTCCTCTGGGGCAGCCTCCTGGTGTCACCTCTTACTGCCACCTCCTGAGACTCCTCCCCGCCTGTTCAGCTGTGGGCTTTTGTGCACTTCGGCCTGGCAGGGGATTTCCCCGCAGGGATTCCTAACACTCACCTGGTTCTCACCATCTTTGGAGAGACCCCCCTCACCCCCTACATTTGGCTTCCTGTCACCGCCCCCCCCTTCCAAGGTCCATTCCAGCCCCTTCCAGAAGCTGCATGGCAGTACATAGCAAGCTCTCAGTCCCTGGCTTCTCTTTCTTGCTTTGCTCATGATGTGTGGACCATGGGAACCTGCTGTGGACACTGTACCCAACCTGTCTGATTCCCGGCCTACGGTCCCTGCACCACACCCTGTTGGCAAAGGCCGAGGGACAGTGTGAGGGTTTCACGCGATGCCTGCCTGACACTGACATGCTGTCCTGTCTGCCCTTGGTGGCTGGAGCAGAGGGAGGGGGTAGCAGCCGCAAAGGGAGATGGAGCGGTAAGCCCCCTCCCAAACTGGAAGAATGATTAACTGGTGGCAAATGAAAGGAAAGACAATGGAAACAAAACACTGGTATTGTTTTTCTGCAACTCTCAAATTCACGTTCTTTTGCCTCCCCCCTCCCCCCCTTTTTCTTCAAAACTAAAACAGCAACAACAAAAAATTGGTCAACTTTTATAAAAAAAGAAGAAGAAGAAGAAGAAAGGCCAGAGCCACAGGCAGGGCACAGGATGTGTCCTCTCCCCGCCCACACTCCCCACCCTTCGCCAAGGCCTTCAGGTGGGCGCAGGTGGCCAGGGGTTGGTTTAGAAGTGGCTTCTTCGAAGTCGTGTTACGGGAGAGTCCTTATCCTGCTCGTTCTGTTTGTGGTCTTCTGGGGGAGAGAAGAAAAGCTCCTTTCAGAACCACACCTTGGGGATTGCCCGCCACATGGGTTCAGGGCCTGGACCGCAGGGTGCCCACCTGTAACAACAGGGTGATGTCGCACCATATTCTGGTTGGGGAACAGGGCAGCTGCCTTGGGCAAAGTGGGTAGCAGTGTGAAGCACCCTGGAAGTCTAAGGGTACCACCGTCATGTGATTCCTTTCTTGTTCCTACATGGCCTGTGGTAGGCAAGGGGAACTGTCCCAAGTAGGCTTGAAGCGGGGCGTGGAGTCTACGCAGAGGGGCTATGGCGGTAGAGGCTTTGGGTTCAGGGCACTTGGCCTCTCTTAGTCCAGGCACTCTCATCTCCGAATTGTGCACAACCACTTTGGCTTCCGAGGGGCCAACAGTTGTACTGAGGTCGTGCATGGGGAGACTAGCCAGCAGGCAGGGCATAGCTATTGCTACTAGCAAGTCTGTTACCGGTGTGAAGGCTGATGGCCGGCATGTGGGGCTCTGGACGGGTGTTCAGGGTGCTGTGGGCACACACCAAGCCTGAGCAGGGTGAGAGTGTCCCTCCAGCTGGACTCAGTGAGCACTGCAGGGTCCTGCCACCAGTAAGAGCCAGGTGCTTGAGTGCAAACACCCCTTCCTCCTGGCCCCAGTCACACAGACACAGTGACTCAGCAGGGGGGAGACCCTGCCTCATCCACAAGCAAAAACTGTCATCATCATCACCCAAGTTCTAGCCAAGAGCTGTAGGCAATCCCCAAAGGGCAAAATGCTAACACGTTCCAATCTGATGTCTACAGAACACACGGACACATACAGATAACATGCACGCCCCTAGCCCCCATGCCCTATGCCATCCCCTGCCCTGGTTTAGTGACGGCCCTTCCATCTCAAGGATAGGAAACTCTATAGTCCCCTAATAGTCCCTCCCTGATACCGCCTCTGGAAAGGGAACTTCCGCACACAGGGGTCCTTTGGGGAGACCCTGAGGGGCATCTGCCATGAAAAATGCCCACTGGGGGCCATCTCCTGTAATTTCTACCATAGTCGGGGCAGGGAGGCAGCAGCTGTGCTTTTAACAAGTTCATGTACTCAAGTTCATGTAAACTGGAACAGCTCATGGCTGCGAGTCAGTTCCAATTCACAGGGACCCTACAGGGCAGGGCAGGGCAGGGTGGAGCAGGGCAGGGCAGGGTAGGGCAGGAGGTTTCTGTAGCTGCAGTCTTTATGGAAGCAGACTCCGTAAAGCCATAGCCATAGCTCTCTCCCAGGGAGCAGAAAGATTATACAGTTGAAAATAAGCAGAATAACAATGTGGGGGGTGGGAACCAAACTCACTGCTCTCTAGCTGATGCCGACTCGCCAGGGTAGAACTGCCCCCTGTGAGTTTCCAAGGCTCACTTGTTTGTGGGAGCAGAGCCCCCCATCTTTCTCCAGTCACCATGGTTCCTAATACTAATGACAGCAACCAACAGTTTGGGCACGTTCAGTATGTGCTGGCATTGGCTAGGGGCTTTATGTGAGCAAGTGAACTGGATCCTCAGAAGAACCACGTGGGGTGTGTGGGTGTGTGTGGGGGGGGGTCGGTCATGATTCCCATTTTATAGATGAAGAAACCAAGCACAGAGAGGTTAAGTGGTCTGCTCAAGGCCACACAGCTCAGGACTAGGCAAGCCTAAGTTTGGAAGTCAGAGAACCTGACTCCAGAGTCCAAGCTGTTAACTTGAATAGCCAACGGAAGCAGCAGGGTTTGACCACCCGATGCCTATCTGCTCTACTGTGCCCCTTTGGCCCCGGCAGCTTACCTGTCGGTTGTGTCCTGGGCTGGAAATGCTTGAAGGACTGGATTGTGACAAAGCTAGGCTGCTATTTTTCCCAACCTGAAAGACACCAGGGAAGTCAACCATCAGATGCAAGAGCTAGGGCGACGTCTCTAACCCCTGGTCCCAGGCCCATCCTGTTTCCAGCTCAGACTACATGGAACCTCATGCCAAGGCTGGCTTTTCTTCTGGGTCCAGTTTCCCTGCCAGGAGGCCCCGCTCACACCCTGCAGGAACAGCCAGATGGTGTTGGCTTCCCTTCCAGGTGCTGAGGAAGGAGAGACCTGTGCCAGAGGGACACACTACTGGGCTCACTGCCTTCCTCTGGGGTTGGGCTTGAGGCAAGGAGAGCCGTGTCCCGTAAGCCTCCACTCCTTGCCTTAAGCAGTTTGCAGAGGCCATTCTGAGGACCACGCTACAGCCTGTCCATGACATAGGTTTTCAGTGTCTTCCAGCCTTATATCCCAGGTCTTGGTTTGTGTGGCAAATCCTTTATGCTTCCCAGACACCATCATCAAATGGGTGCCCAACTTGTCCCCAAAGCACCTACAGGTCTTAACTTTCCCCACCTCATGTCCTAAGAGAACCAGTCTGGATTCTAGAGGCTTCTCTCACTCCTGGAACTCACCAGGCTGGCGACAGGCAGCAGGTTCTGCCCAAATTGGAGACCCAATGCAGTCTAGACCTTGCCTCTGGTTCTGGCAGAATGGCCATGTTTACTGTGCACTTCCTCTGTGCCTGCTGACCCATCCATCAACCACGCAGGGTATGCTCAGCACAGACTTCAGAGTCATAGCGCCTGCGCTGAAGCCCCAGATCGGACAGTGGGGCCATTTGGGGGCAGGCACACTCCTTTTACTATCCTGTGTCTTGTGGGGGGTGGGGGTGAGGGGGTGGTGGTTACTGTGTATGCTGTCTCTGCCCAAGCGAGGACAATGAGGACTTGAAGAAGCCTGGTGGTGGAATGGCTACTGGCAGCTGAAGCCCCTTCAGGAGGGTTTAAGCAGCTCCGAGGGAGAAAGACCTGGCAGTTGTGTGTCCAGGGCAGCTGGACAATGTCACGTGGGGGTGGGGTCACCAGGAGTCCCTACCACAGCACGCTGCAGTAGGCGATTGATTAGTCACCCACTTTATGTATCTGACATGCTTGGGCCAGATCCTGGCACCTAAGTGTTAGGTACCTGTAGTCTGATCTCTACTGAGCCAGGGGCTTGCTCCCTTCAAATTGTGGTTGTGCTCAAATTGTGGTTGCACCTGAGAGCCTGTCAGAGATGTGGGGGTGGGGCCTGGTGGGTGCTGGCCCCACGCTGGCCTCTGGCCCTGGGGCTCAGAGCAGAGGGGGTGGTGATGTCTGTGTCCAGGCAGGTGGGCCTGTGGCTCCCTTCCTACTTGCCAGACCTGTAGCTGCTTGGATGTTTACTGGGGATTTATGGGTCCCCGCCAGAATGGTTTTTAAACGATGGCTCCCCCCACCTAGATCCCCCCCCCCACAGTCTTCATCCCTAGATGGGGCTGGGGCTCGGCCTGCGGGAGCTGTGGCGGTGTGGGCAGCATGCTCCCTCCACCCAGGCGTGGTGCCTCATGCCTGCTGTGTCTTGGAGAGCCCAGGTAGCCCCTCACAAGTTGCGCACTCTCACCAGCAGCTCACGTGGGCCGAGCGTCGCTTCTCAGCCCAAGGAGGAAGCCTTGGGCTTGGCAAGCACTTGGGGATGGGGTCGGCACCCTTCTTGTGTCCCACCACTCACCTAGCCCCAGCTCTCCTCCCCATACACACTCACATCGGGGCAGTGTCACTGAACTCTCCTGGCATGGGTCATGTGGGGGCGAGGACCCCCAGACTGTCTCACTTCTCCTTCTGCAATCCATGGGGGGCTCAGAAGAGCCTTTTTAACCACGTACGAAGGCACTGCCGTCAAGCCAACCTCTAGGGCATGCGCCCATGCGCCCATGGTCTCCGAGACGGGAGTGCTTGACCGGAGTAAACCCACCCTCTTCTGCAGAGACAGAGGCCAGAGGCTTGGAAGGGCTGGCCTTGTGTTAGTCGACTGACGCGTCACCAGTATGCCACCGGGGCTCAGGACGCTGGAATAAAACCATCCTCAGAAACCCAACCGGAGTGGGGAAACCCCGTGCCTCAGTTTACCCCCCCTGAAAACTTGGTGAGGCGAAGAATAAAGAGTTAAGATTTCGCACAGTGCCGTGGACACACGAGAGCCAGAGAAAGTCTCTGTTCGGTAAACTCTCAGAGTCGAGGGTGGCGACTGCCTTTGGGGACAGTGGCTACAGCAGTCAAGGTTACGATGAGCCACTTGACAATGGGAGGGCAGCAGCGGCTTCCCCCAGCTCCGACCAGGTCCCCTGGGAGGCTGTGTCCCTTACCTGCCGGGAGGAGGTGCTGTTAACAGGCTCGGGCGCCTGGGCGAGAAGGCTGGGCGGGTTCTTCCTGTGGACGCTGTTCATACCAGGCATTTTTGTGATTTTACAGGCTTTGCTACTAGAACTGGAGTTCTTACGCTTTTTTCCTTCTGACTTGTCAAAAGGGAGGGGCAGAGAAGACACGGCATTGTGGGAGGCCAGAGAGAGGTCCCCTGCGTGGAGTGCGAGGGAGGGCACGGAGAGGGGACAGGGGCCCAGGCCGCCGTCCACCGCGCCCACGTGTCTCACAGAGTCCGTGGGGCCGCCGGGCAGCAAGGTCCGTCCTGAGGGCTCCAGTTTGGCACTGAGTGGGCTCAGCCCATTGTTGGCGCTGTGCACGGGCAGGCTGCTATAGCAGGGGGGCGCCGGGTAGGAGTTCAACACACAGTTCTTCTTGTGGGGCCCTGCCAAGGGAGACGGGAGCGAGGGCCGCAAGGGCAGGGAGGGGCAGGAGGAGGACGGCGAGCAGGCGGAGGACGGCGAGGTCGAAGGCTGCGGCTTCCTCTTTTTGTTACTCGGACACTCGTCGGCCCGCGCGGACAGGTCTTTGACTTTTGAGGATTTGCTGGTTTTGGTTTTGGATGGCTTGTGGGAGGGCGCGGGGAGGACGGCGGGGACTGGGGACAGGGCGGAGGGGGCCTTGAAGGTGGAGTCCATGACGCCGAGGGTGGCGGCCATGTGGGGGAAAGCCGCGGGGTGGGGCATGAGGGCGCTGGGGTCCGGCGCGGTCACGAAGGCCGCCGCGTTGGAGAGCATGGCCGAGGTCATGATGTAGGAGGAGGCCAGCCGCGAGCTGATGGGCGCCGAGGGAAGAAACACGGCGCCGGGGCTGCTGAACGGCTGCAGGACCGAGGCGGGCACGGGCGTGGCGAGGTGGGCCGCGGGCACCGGCGCGGGGCTGTCGGCCGCCGGAGGGATCTTCCTGCGCGCGAGACAAGAGCGGGAGACTCGGTGAGGGCGCGGCGCGCGGCGGGGCTCCCGGGAAGCCCCACGGGCGGCAGAACCAGACGATGGAACATGAAGCCTTGGAGGATGGCAACGTCGGGACGATGGCCCTTCCGCATGGCGCCCCCATTGCAACACCCCGCCGCCGCGCCCGGACACTGGAGGATGGCCGCGGGGGAAGAGGGGGGTCGCGCGTGGAGGCAGAAGCTATTTGGGACAGGTGCGTGCCGAGAAAGGCCCGCTCCCTGCGGCCCCTGGCGCGGGCAGGGATGGAGGTGGCAGCGGAATGGGCAGTTTTAGGTCCGGGCTTGGAGAAGTGTGTGTGGGCGCGGGGAGGGGGGAGCGGGAGAAGCTGGTGTCACTACCCGCCTCACTCTTCCTGGCAGCAGACTTGACCCACGGCCCTCGCGGTCCCCCCGGTGTCCTCTAGATCCCCGACCCCGGGGATGACTGCAGGGCGGTGGGGACTCCAGGGCTTGGGAAATGATAAGGACTCCATGCCCCTCACCAGACCCCCGGAAGGATTTATTGTTGCTCCCTACTCTGCCCCCCCACCCCATTCCTGCCAGCTCTCCCCCTCACAGAAACTGTCCCAGGGGTCGGACGCTCTTCCCCAGGTCTGAAGAAGGAAGGGGTGAGAGGGCAGGGACCTGCAGGTGTCCAGAGAGGAAGCCCAGGAAGGTCTGGTTTGTTCTGGAGGTCAGTGCAGGGTATAGGCAGGAAGAGAGACGTGGATGGGGGCTGTGGGACATTGTTCCTCTCTTGTCGGAGGGTGGAGAGAGTATCAGGGCAGACACCCTGCCTCCCACACCTGCAGTGGGTTGGCCCCTCTGGGGCCTACCTGCCAACTCTGTCTTTTGATTTGTGCTGGAAGCAGCTGTCGGTTCCAAAGCATGGTCCAGGTCAGTGCTGCTGCTATCTAGGGGCTAGCCGAGGCATAGGGGCTTCGGGCATAATCCCAGACACCAAGAGAATGTCCTCAAGCCATACCTTCCCCGTGTTGGCCCCTTTCCCCTTTCTCTGTCCCTGGAAATAACTCCTCCTCCTTGAATGTTGGGCTTGAAGGGGTGGGAGAGCTGGTCTGGGGAGGCCTTTCCATGCCCTGCCTTTAGAACAGGTGCCAGGGGACTCTGGAGGGAGCCCTCAAGAGTATGTGACCCTCCTGGGGTGCTACCCTCCTCTCTCTGAAGAGGCTGTTTCCTCAACACCTGTCACAGCGTGGGGGGGTGGGGGTGGGCATCAGGCTGTGTCTGCAGGGTGCGATCTGTAAAACTCTCTAGAAACCCAGCCTCCTGGGAACTGTCAGGATGAAAGACCCTGATGGCATTTTAGGACTTTACTTGCAGCTCAAAGGATATAAACGAGACGACGCAAGGTGCTCTCGATGTTGTTGCAATGATGCACGGATGGACGGGCAGATGGAGAGATGGAGAGATGAGTGGGTGGGTGGGCGAGCAGGTGATTTCTAAGCAACCACACACAAAACCAGCCGCTGGGGCTCTGCATGCGGGGCAAGGACTCCCACGCCATTGGACTGGAGAAGTCTAAACACATTCTCAGAACTGTCTGGCTCTGCACACCCCCTCCTAACAGGGCTGGGCAGCATTTCAGGGCAGCATCACCAGGCTCCCCCTGCGGCTGAGGCCTTGCTTTGAAGGCAGAGGCAAGCTTACTAGGCAGGGCCTGGTGAGAAATCCGGAAGCCAGTGGGGAGGGGGGGATCATTTGCAAAGAGCAGATGGCTCCTTTGGGGTGGGGGGGGACCCCAACCTAACATCAGATCTGCTCAGATTGCCCCACTTTGTGACCTTGCAAGGACTCAATTCAAATCTGTGCCTGCACTTTGGAGGTGGGGCTGAAGTCCCCGGACTTACATGTGGCTGACACCCAGCCTGGGAGCAGGGGCTGTTTTTCAGCATTCTCTCTGTCTTCTCCTTCCTCTTCCCTCACTCACAAGTGGGTCTCAGGGGCAGGGGAGGGGCACGGGGCTAGCCCACGGTCCCCAGAAGTGCCCACACCTCCTGCAGAACTGCCTCTCTGCTTTGCCTGCTGGGCTGGGCCCCAAGTGAAGTGAGCGTGCTGGTCTAGGGGAGGAGGGGAGTCCCACACCGAAGCCCACAGATGCGGATAAATGACTGACAGCGTCCCTCCGCCCCTGCCAGCTGGCACGGAGGTCCGGATGCTGACCTGGCGGAAAGAGAATACTGTGTTGGCGTCTCCTGATGCAGACTTAAATGCTTGTTAAAGAAAAAAGAGTCTTGGCCGTTCCTTTTCTTCCTAATGTCTTCCACGCCCCCATCGGCTGCCAGGCCTCCGGGTTCGGGCCCCTCAGGGCCTGGGGTTTGGGCAGCCAGGCTGAGAGGGCAGCGGGGCGCCACGCTCTCCAGGGTGGACACCCAGGCAGCCCCAATGTTGCTCAGTGACAGCAGATTGGTTAGGCAAGTCCTGAAAAGGGGGGAGGGACCTGGTGCCCTGTGGCTTGGGCTTCTGTGCCTGAGGAGGAAAGGAACAGGGAGCTTGAGCGGACAGGACACCAGGGAGCGAGAGACACGTCAACACAGTCCTGCCACGCGGCGGGCTCGCGCACCACACAGGGTTCCTGGCCGGGCAGCGCCGAGCGGTCACTGTCTGCAGCGGGCCCGGGAACACCGAGGGGCCACCGACACGCATGGGGCAGGGGCTCAGATGGGAAGGAACACCAAGCTTCTCTTGTGGCCTTTTCCGACTTTATAGTGTCAGTTCTTGCCCTTCCTTCTAGAAAACATTCGTCTCAGTCAGCCCTGCGGGAATTGGGATGCCAAGCCAAGGGGCTGGGGTGCCCTCGCTCTCTGGGGGGTAGGTTGGGTTTTGAATTCTCCTACTGCACCCCAGGACTCTCCAGTTGCTTAGAAGGCCTTCCTTGCCTCACAAGTGTGTGTGTGTGTGTGTGTGTGTGTGTGTCCCACCTGGACCATTGGGGCCTGGGTTGAAGTGAACCATCTATCCTTCTAAAGGATTGTGATATCCTTTCTCGGGGTGGGTGGGTGGGTTCCCACAAGGCTGGCCTTCCACTATCATCAAGTGGTAGAAAAGGAAGCTGCTGCTTTGGGGGGTGGGCAGGGAGGGCCAATGCCTGGCATGACTTCCCACAGCATGGGATCGGGTCAGGATGGTCTCCTTCCATTACTCTTGAACCCCCAGTGAACATGCCAGGCAGGAGACTCAGGGGCCCGTCAGGAGAGGGAGCTCAGCTGGGGTTGAGAAGAGGCGTGGCTAGTGAGGGGGGAGGGGCCAAAGACAAACTTCCCAACTGCGCCGTGTCTCAGCTCAGGACCTGCCCTGCCCGTAAACCACACACCCTTGTCCCCAGATGTCAATCATGCAGACATTGGGACACAGCGCGGCGGGGCGTGTCCGTACAGCTAACAGAACACACAACAGAAGCAAAGTATTCCTACCCTTCCAGGCTATGAGCCCCAATAAAAAGGCCCTGAACACACTGCGCGAAGTAGACCAGATCGTACCACAGGTCATTGTCATCGAGTGCAGAAGATTACCAAGGCCCCTGTCCCCACCCCCACCCCGCCCTCACCCAAACCAACCCCCAGCGAACTCATCCTTCAGGTTTTCAAAGCGCTGAAGGCGCTGCAGGATCCATCACGAACCCTGACCTCAGAATCGGTTTGTTTTTTTTTTCTGCCCGGTGAAAAGCCAGCCCCCAGACATCTCCTGAGGGAGCCTGACCAGAGACACGGCCGGGCATCCCGGAGCCAGCTGGCCGGCAGCCCCCTCCCGCTCACTTACTTCCACATCTGCGAATTCAAGTGTTTCTCTACCATGGAGTTGAGCGCGAACCGAAAGCGATCCCATCTTCGGTCAAACACGTAGTACCCTCGTCCCATGAGGCGGCTCCCGAAGGAGCAAAACTGTGAGGAGCGAAAACATCGTAACATTGTAATGGTGATTACAGTTTCACGCGCGCGTGCCCGAGAGGATCCCATTTGCGTAAACACACGCCGGGGCACAATTCTCCCCAAAACTGAAGAAGCAAAATAGTGCGAATGCCCAAAGTACTTCTGTGGGGCTTCCTTCTGAGCTCTGCGTTTTCTGCAGACCCTCAGGTTATCCGCATGCGTCATCATCCCACCCGAGCTGTATGCGACTTTCAGGGGACACTTGAGGTCTGCATTCTGGAGAGTGCTAGCGTTTGGGGTTAACAACCCCCACCCCCAACAAACAAATCAAAACAAAAAACCCAAACCCCCAACCACTCGCAGCCTGGGGGAGTTTATGAGAGCATTACCCTCTCTGGGGACACTGAGGCTCCCTGCTCTTCATCCGGCCATGGGATTCACACGCTTTCCGGTAGGAGGTCTTCTGCTGACCAAGCACGCATTTCCTGCCTGCTATCCACAGGCCGGTTCACTTCCAACAGGGCGAAGTGCTATCCTCTCCCAGGCCCCACCCCCCTACCTCCTCCCATTCAGCCCTATCAGGCCTGGGAAACATGGTCACCTCCCAAATTTGAGTTCATGCTGGTTCCTCGGCCTGCTGTCTTCACCCCCCTCTCCTCCCTACCTATCCTGGGTCTGTGGTCTGATGAAGACTCTCGTGGCCTATGACTTTCATGCTTGATAAAGGCCCCCCTGGGGCAAATGGTGTGCAATCGGAGGTTGACTGAAGGATTGGCAGCTGGAACCAACTTGGTGGGAACCTAGCAAAAAAGGTCTGGTGACCCACTGCCTTAAAGACCACAGCCAAGAAAGCTCAATAGGGTCTTTCTGCTTGGAGCACAGGAGCCTGCCCTGACCTCTCCCTGAGTCCCACAGCACACCCTCCTCTATTTTCTACATACCACCTGGCGGGTTCCTGTTAGAAACGCTGCCTGATGTTAGAGACGCTGCCTGATGAGACATCCAAGAAGGCCCTGTTCTCCTCCTGCTGCTCCACTTCCTTGTGGAGGGATGATATTAGGGGTGTGGACCAAAGAAATGGCTCCACATCATGAGTACCACGAGCACGACACCCCACACCCATGGCTAAGATACAAATCTCGGATGTTTGATAAGACAGTGTTTGATTATGATGTTACGACAACTGGAAGGCCGGTCAACAGACATGGAAGAAGCGGCCTCTGAGAAGGCTACACTTGACGCTGAGCATTCAGGTGAATCTGCAAGTGACTCTATAACTTGAAGAGCTGCAGGGCAGTTTCTCTGCCTCCCTGCAGGCCTCCTGGCACCTCCCTGGCACGGCATCCCCGACACGGTGTTGGACTGGCATTCATTCCCATAAACCCTTCCCGGAACCAGCCTTCTGGCAGAGCTTTTGGGAGGGAAAGCAAGAATGAACCGTCTCTTTGTCCTGTTTCGCTTGTGCTGTGGGGTGTGTGTGTGTGTGTGTGTGTGTGTTACATAAAGGTCTTGCCTCCCGTCCAGTCCGGCTTGTTCCTGTATCTTTGCATTAAGTGTTAACTTCCCATTAAGTGTGTCCCAGCCAAGTGAGGAAGCTGCCTGCCCAAGGTACTGCCCCAGCACAGGAGCTGGCCCCTTCAGCAGGTGGGCGCCGGGCCAGGACTGGACCATCATGTCTTCTCTCTTCTAACTGCCAACGACACCCCGAGTAAGTGCCCCTTGCAAAATATGATTTCGTGCACCAACAGGTCATGGGGGAAAGGGCAAAGCAAACTTTCCATTTCAAAGACGGGCACACGTGCCTCCACCAGGCCCAGAGCTGAGCTAGTTCACGGTGGCTGGGCAGCTTTTTCAGTGGGACACAGGTCTTGACACACTCAAGAGAGAGCCTGGGATGCCAGAGGTACCTTTTCCTTGTTGGGACCTTTGCGTCAAATTCCATTTTTGTACCCTCCTGCTGCGACTACTCCCGGGTGACAATGTGGGACTGGAGCAGGGACAGGCGCTGGAGCAATGTTCCAATCACTCTCCTTCAACACCCGGGCCTGTGGAGCAAGCCTAGCTAGAACCACCTAGCTCGTGGCTGTTGGCTATGCGAGCTCAGGGATGCCCTTAGCAGAGAGGACACTTGGGTTGTGTTTCTGATTGCTGGGAGGCAGAGGCATCCTTGCCAGTCCCTGACTGTGTCTGCCTGCACTGGCCAAAAGGTCGAGGTGAGGGCTGTGAGTGAGCCCTGAGTCACCACTGTTCCCAGAAGCAGTCTTCTTTACACAGATCAAAGGGAGGAGGTGCCGAGGCTAACCTGAAGCAGGGTGATTTCATTCACACAGCCCTGCAGGGCTCGGGCCTGTCACGTTAGCTGAGCTGTGAGGCCGTTCCAGGCAGCCCCTTCTCCACTGCTCACACGGGCCTCCCACGTGCCCCACTTTGATGTCAACGACCTTCTGGATTGCTCAAGCAATGGAAGGACCCTTTTGGTTAAGCAGCTCTCATGCTGACATAAAGTGATTCTTCCCCCCACCCCCTCTCTCCTACACACTCTCACCACCTCCAAGACACACACACACACACACACACACACACACACACTCTCACTACTTCTCGTGCCATATGGTCACACTTACAATTCACAAATAAAACGTAGCACCAGCCAGTGCCGGCACCTGGCACACTGCTCAGACAGACAGTTCCCAGGGCCAGACAATGCTGCCTGAAATCAGAGGTGCTGTTTCGGGGGCGGGGGGAGGGCAGAAGGGCCGCTCCCAAGTGCACTGAGACACACACCACTTCCCAGCATCCTTATCTCGTGGTGGCCCACACACATTCAGTGTTTACTGGACCACCATAAGCATCTCTCTCCCTTTCTCTCTCTCTCTCTCTCTCTCTCTCTCTCACACACACACACACACACACACACACACACACACACACACACACACACACACGAGTCTGCACAGCTCGGGGCAGGCAGAGCAGTAGCGGGGGGGACAAGGGAAGCCTACCGCAAGAGGTCTGGGGTGGTGTGTGGAGAACTGGCAGTCCAGCTTCTCGGGTTCCTCGGCCCCGTCCATCTCTCCCTCATCACTGGACAGTCGGCTGGCGAGGTCGCCCCCGGCGGGGGCTGGCTGGGCTTCAGGAGTGTAGCCACTGTGATTTGAAGAGGCGCTGCTACTGATGCTGTTTGCAGAGGAGGGTCTGGGGGCGAGAGGGACACAGACATTCAGCATTGTCGAGGAAGCAGAGCCTGCCCAGGTCGCGGGGGCTCGGGAAACAGGCTATACCGGGGCGCGAGGTCTATGGCGAATCAGCCCCAGGATGGGACATGGGGCACAAAGGCTGCAAGGGCTGGCAGTAGCCGGCGCTGGACAGCCACACCGCGGGGCGGCGGTTCTGCACAGCCCTGGGTCCCAGGGATGTGGAAGGTGCAGGGTACCTCTTTTCAGGGGCAGCGATGGCCTGTGGGTTCAGGCACCCCCATCCCCGCATCACCACCCACATCCCTTGTACCCGTGTCTCGCTGCTTCCTTCTGAAGGTGGAAACACTTTGAAACGTGGACGGAGAGATAGGCGGAGGCTTCAGAAAGCTCATGGAGAAACCCCATCATCTATCTGTGCATCCCATTTCCCCATGAGGTTTGGACGCTCCCTCGCATACCTGGGGCACCTGACAGGGAGACCGGCCAGGTGAAAACAACTTCAAACCAATCGGCGAAAATGTACGTGACCCAGACAGGCCCGCCTCACATGCATTCTTCGCTACTGAAGGTGAGCCCCTACAGATGGCTAACCCACCGGCTCCCATGAAGGCCCTTCACTCCCAGCTATGCGTGCATCTGAGGAGCAAGCGGGATTTTCCGATCGGATTTTCTGAGGCAAAACTGTCCATTTATTTTTTACAGGATACTTGTCACCACTATCTGGGACCCTTGGCTCATTGCCACTGCTAAAGAAATCTTTTTTTCCCCGACAGGAAGGAACTTCATCTGTGTAAAACATCCCTTCCATCCTATCAGCACGACGCCTGTTGCTGGCTACCGTCTGTTGAGTCAATTTTCAGCTCAGCGTGACACCGCCCCCCACCCCCAACATGTTAAAGAGTAGAACTTCCTCAGAGGGGTGATTTTAGGATTATCTTTCAGCTGTAAGTGTTACAGGTGCAGATCTTTGGGTACAGTTCTTTCTCCCCAGCAGCATTCGGCTGAGCGGCCAAGCGCAGCACAGCTGTACCACCAGGAGTCATTCATTGCTGGGGCAGCAATGGCACGGGGGGAGGTGGCATTCCGTGTGTCCTAAGAAGTCCAACAAGACCAAGGCTGGCCAAAATAAATGACAAATAAATGAAAACCAACAGGAAAACCCATCTCTGTGAGTTAGCAAGTCACAGCGAGTTTTTCTCCACCTTCCCTGGATGACTGACCAGGGAAGGGCAGCAGGGAGAGGCATAATTTTTTTTTTTGTTTTTTGGGGGGCATCACTGCCCTCTGGTGGTGGGAGTAGGAGGCCCAGCCTTTGCTCCGTGGAGCTGGAATTGAACCTCCATCCCAGTGGGCCGCAGTCCCGCACACAACCACTACGCCACCAGGGTTCAGTTGAGAGGCATAATTTTTATTACTATTATTATTATTTTTTTTTAGAAAAGCCATTTTGTTTTCTGCTTTCAAAGCTGCCCCCTCCAAGACTCATGATTAGTGATTTGTCACCCTTCCCTCTCACGTCCACTCAGGTATCCTCTGTGCCTGTGGCGCTGCATAGGCCTCTAATGTCTTCTGAGAGCAAGCCTGGTCCCAGGGGCACTGCTGTCCCATGAACAAGGAAGTCACGGGTGATTTTCCCAGCATTGTTACAAGAACGATGGTGGCCTCTTTGTTAGTGATTGTCACTTCGAAACCATCACATTGTTTTACGAAAAGCCCTTAGCCCAAGAACACATGTCCATGCCTGGTCCCCCTTCTCCAGGATGGACAGCACCCTTATCGTTTGCTTACAGGTGAAAACCCAAACAGTGGAATGGTTCCGAAAACGAGAGGACATAAAGCATGGTGTCTTCGATCCTGCCACCCAGGATCAGGGGCTGTAAGCATCCTGACGTCCATCCAAGGAAAACCTATTCTTCAGTCTTTAGGGCGCAGACACAGCAGGTTTCCCAGGAGTCCTTAATGGGGCCACAGTGCACATCGGGTTTTGAGACCTGCTTCTTGTAAAGAAAATGAGCAACGCTGTAGACATCCTTCCCAGTCAAAAACCAGCGACACAGATGGTGTCACTGTGAGTGTGCCAGTGTTCCACGGGACAGGTAAGTCATGACTTGCTTAGGGACTCTTCTGTTATCCTTGCCAACCTGCTAACAGGCTCCATGTCGAGTCTTCCCAAGACGGCAAGCCTGCCCTGCCGCCGGGGAGGGCCAGCTGGCTCTGTTATGTGCGATAGTGGTGGGATACTTAAGGAAAAAGCATTTTTAAAAAAGAGGCATTTGGGAATCTCCAGGGGCAAGATGTCCTGAGATCGATGAGTTACTTTAAAAATGGATCAGCCAAAAAAAAAAAAAAAAGATGATGAAATTTATATAGCAAAATACGCACATAGCCACAGTCAAAATGAGGTGTCAAGGAGGTGGATGTTTGTGATACTAGCCTCTACCTGTCAGTATGTGGAGAAAATGTCAGGACCAAAAGTTTTATTAAAAAGAAGGAAGAAGAGAAGAAAGAGAGAAGGGAGAGGTGGCATGGGGGAAGAACTTCCTATGGAACATGGCAGATGGCTCCATCCCTTGATCTCCCCCCTCCTGGGTCCAACGATGATGGTGGTCAAGGACTGGGGCTGGGGTCTGAGCGCCCAAAGAGAGTTCAACCAAAGAGGCATGATGGCGGTTATGGAGACGACTTCCTTACAACCATTTACTTTCCCAAAGTGGGCAGTCCCCCCCTTGGAGGGGCACAGGGACAATCCAGGGGGCTGCAAAAGCAGAGTGAGCCTGGATTGTGGGCCACGGTACAAAAGTTTGTAATTGCCACAGGGTGATGAGAACTCCACCCCCCCCAGCAAAAAAAAGGGGGCAAAAGGCCAGGCGAATTTGGGAACCTCTGATTTAACCCCTAAACTAGTAACAAAAAGCTTGATGATGACTGACAGCGAGTCAGAAAGGAGCATAAGAAATGACAGAAAGTAGTTTGCGCGCGCGCGTGTGTGTGTGTGTGTGTGTGTGTGTGGAGGGTACAGGTGGGGGGTGGTGGTGGAGGAGAAGAAACAGGAGAGTAATAGAGGGGTTTGGGGGAAAATTCCACCCCCACCCCCAACTTTTGTAAAGGACACAAGAAGTGGACCTCACCCTCCTCTGGACCTGGTTACATCTGGAAGGGCCTGGAATGACTACCGTCTTCTTGCTCTTGACTCTGGGGACGAAACCAAACACTGAAGGGCAGAAGAGAGTCAGCCCTTGACTCTCGGGGGCTGGGCGCCCCTTTGCCTCTGGACATTGTGTCAGAGGAGAGAAGCAATGTCCTGGTTACGTAAGGCTGTGATAATCTGTCTTATAAAAAAAGTGGGGGGAGCCCGAGTGGCATCGCTCAAAACTGCCAGCCATTCCATGGGAGAAATGAGGCTTTCCACGCTAGTAGAGCGATCGTCCTGGCAGTCCCCAAGGGAGGGGGCTCTGCTCTGTCTCAGAGGCCACTGTCGGTTAGAAGTGACTCCACGGCACCGACTTTGGTTTTTCGGACAGGTGATCCAGGCTTGCTGCTCGCTTGTACCTGAAGTGTCTTAACTGACATAAAGCGTGAACAGAGGTTTTACTAAATTATTAGAAGACTCCTTCCAGTGTCGGGGCAAGGTACATCTATCCTTACTCCCTCTGCCTGGCCCTGCTCCAACAAGGATCACAGCAAGAAGGGCCAGCCCCTCTCCCCACACCAGGCAGGGCCCTTCCTTGGGGAATCTGAGGGGCTCCGAAGAAAAGGCAGGCTTCCAGTTCTGGCCTTCTCTAGTTGCCCCGCACAGAAGGCTGAGTCGTGGCCTGCTGTCCCACCCATACATTTCATTTCCAACCAACACAGACCTGGAAGGAATCTGAAGAAAAGGCGGAAACTAGAGGAAGGAGGAAAAATGAAACAAACAACCACCACCAAAATCTCTCTCTCTCTATCTCTCACACACACACACACACACACACACACACACACACACACACCGTATTAGAGATGGCATAACCCTGCCACGTGTGGCAGCCTTTGGCCAGGCCTTATAAAAAAAAAAACAATCAGAACGGGAAGCAGGCTCAAAAGACTTTTAGTTTACCATCGCTATGAGGGTCGACAGGTGGCATGCAAGAGTTGTCAACGCCCACAGAACGGCATGAGTGGGTGTTGACACAGCTTACGGGAAAGCTCCATGTTCTCTTAATTCCACTTTCTACCAACTTCTTAAAGTCTCCCCCATTCAACACCAAGAGTGCACCCCTGTGTCGACCATGGCATCAAATGACTACTGTAGGAACCTCTATTCAAAAAGCTTACTGCTGGAATAGGAGATACTAAAAGGAGGGGTCATGTGGGTGGGGGAGGAGTAGCACGGGCGAATCTGTATTTTCTGTGCAATTTCTGGGTACAAACCTCAAACTATGGGGCTGAGCCCCGGTGGCGTAAGTGGTTGAGTGCGGAACTGCAGCCTGAGAGCTTGGCGGTTCAAATCCAGCGGCGGCTGGGTAGCGCCCACAACCACCAGAGGCAGTGATGACCACTAAATAAATAAATAAATAAATAAATAAAATGATCTTTAAAAAAAAAAAAAAACTTGACTAAAAAATAAAAAAAAAACCTCAAACTATGGGCTGAGCCCCGGTGGCATAGTGGTTGTGCGGCCCACTGGGATGGAGGTTCAATTCAGCTCACAGGAGCAAAGGCTGGGCCTCCTACTCCTACCACCAGAGGGCAGTGATGCCTTAAAAAAATTTTAAAAAAACCCCTCAAACTATAAACCTTTGGTAATCTTGTTTATTTTTTTAAAGAAACAAAATCTATTAAAATATATAAGAAGCTAAAAATATTAAATAAAAAAATGAACTATCTATGATGAAAAGTGATATATAATCCCCCAATAAAATGATTAAACTAAAAAAAAGCTTAAAAAGAAAAAAAGGAAATATATAATAAGCATAAATCTGAAAAAAAATGTATCGTAGGCTGAGTGTTCAGTTTTTACTGAAGGTAAAGTAACAAGAAGAAAGTAGAAGTAACTCATGGAAAGGTCCAGGTCCACAAGGCAGGTGTTGCATCTGAAACGAAGAGTGTGCTGGGCACCCAGCGCCAGGGGGTGAGGGGCTGGGTGGTGAAGTGTGTGTCAGGGGGTGAGGGGGTAAGGGGTGAGGTGTGGGGGTGGGGGTGGAGGGATGAGGCGTGGGTGGGGAGGTGGGAGTAAAGACCCACATCTGAGCTATCCCCTTGAAAAGCCTGGTGCCACCCGGTCACGAACAAAGAAATGAACGTGAGAGGGAAGTTGAATGGCTCAGCAAAAACATTTGATGCCAAAAGTCAACAGGAAAAACTCTTTCAAAATTCTGCAGGGAGAGTTTTCATGATCCAGGCAGAGGACCAGCGAGACCCTCATGGGGTGGGGACAGAGCACAAGTGTTTGCAGGAGGGCTGAGTGATCACCTTGGCCTCCAGTTGTTCACAAGACGTTAGAAGGGGAGGATGCTCTCCCACAAGACAGAAGGGGGCACCCAGGAGAGACGACCAGGTGACCAGGAAACACAAGGGTGGAAGCGCTCACTCAGGAGTGAAGCCCAGTTGCTGGAGTTTTAAAGAGGGCAACAGGGGAGAGAAGGGGAGCCCCGGGGAGGAGAGGTATGGGGTGGCGTGCACCTGGAAGGTGGCTCTCTGAGTGGTCTCCCTCTGCAGGCTCCCTTCACTCAGCAGGACCCACTGGTCCTGGAGAGAGTGGAGACCTGGTGCTCAGGCCCTGGGACGGACCCCCACTCCCCCAGGAAAGGAGTGAATTGGCTGGAAGCAGCTTGGGTGTTGGGAAGAACAGGGTTTGGATGCGGAGGGATGGGTCGTGACTCTCCGTGTGTTTGGTTTTGTCACCAGCACTCCAGCCCTGCTCCCCTCATCTCATACCAGAGACAGACGGACCGGATGATGAGGCCCTGCTCAGTGCCAATTGGGAGTGCTCTGTGCGAGTTCTCTGGGGAGAGTGCAAAAGACCTCGAGGGGGTTTCGACCCTGGGTCAGACGTGTTACCGGCGTCTTCCTACCTGCGCTTGCTGGTGGCGGCCCCAAGTGTGCAGCGTGGGACTGATTGTTCCTTAGGGTTTCCAAGGTTCTGGGTGGCTCACATCACCAACCCCTTGGGCTAGTGGAGGAAGGCTCCACTGTTTGCCTGAGGGCATACACTTCCAAGACAGGAAGGTTACATGCCAAAAAAGGACCAAGAGGTGCACCAGGAGCCTCGAGTCTGTCTGCTGGATTTCCGAGTCCCCTGGATGAGCATCAGTCAGGGGGAGAAATGGTGTGAGGTTTGGCAATGACTCGGCTTCTACAGCCAAGGACCTGGCTGCTTTGGCTCCAGACCCGCACCTGCTCTGTCCTCTTCAGGCCTGGGAACTTGGTGGTTCTCCCCTGTGCCTTCCTTGGTCTAAAACCAGCACATCCAGCCAAAAGGAAGGAGTGGGTTTTGCCATTTTATGCTTCAGAGGAGAAGCAAGAGCTTCAGCAAAGACAAAAGTCCGTGCCCAGCCTGTGTCCACTCTGTCTCGTGCGGCTCACCCGACGATGCTCCTTCCAAGGGCTCAGCCCTCTGCCCTGTTGTGGGATTATAATAAGAATTTCCCCCAGCTTCGTCTCTTCCAAAGATAGGCCAAACATGGGAGGCTGTTAGCCATCACATGATGGGCGGTCAGATGCTTGGAGATATTCCCCCTGAAGGCCTCTGGTCCATGTGGGGGGAGTTCACACCTTACGGATAATGGTTTTCACGGAGAGCCAGAGAACAGAGCAAACCTGTTCGGTGACAACCACAGTTGGGCTGCCATCCTGAATCTGGGATCCGCCCATTTTATGTTTTTTTTTCTTTGGGGGGGGGGCATCACTGCCCTCTGGTGGTCGTGGGAGGTACCCAATGCCGCTCCTGAGAGCCGCTGCTGGATTTGAAGCGCCAAGCCCGCAGTCCCACACTCAACCACTTACGCCACCGGGGCTCAGCCCAGGACCCGCCCATCTTGTCACATGTGTCTCCCCAATTCCTCCCCTTCCTATAGTGTGTATGCCCCTCTCATTGCTGTTTAACCTATAGTGCAACCCCTTCCTGTGACGTATGTCTTTACCGGGGGTTTGCACGCCTCCAAAGAGATGTAAGCCTTGCTTAGAAATAAAGAGCTCTTTCTCCTCGCCCCTCACCCCCAACTCTCTCTTTGCCTCCCTCTCTCCTGGCCCTCTCCCAGGGTCCCCATCCCACCCCACCCCCCACCTCTCCTGCCCATGCTGTGCACGAACCTGGTTGTTGAGATCATGGCCGTCCAGGAGGTGAGCAAGCTACCTTAAAATGTGCATGACTCCTGCTCGCTTCGGCAGCACATATACTAAAAAAAATGTGCATGACTCTTTATTTTACTCTCTCCTATTATTCTCTATGACTTTATTAGACTCTCCATATATCTTACTGTACAGTTGTGTCTATTAAACTCACTATCAGTTGTGGGGTGGGGGCTGGCCTTTCCCCCCATACCCTGTCTCCTTTCCAATAGAATCCTGATGGGTTGGGCTGGTCATCCATAGCCTTTGAGCTCTTTGGGACTGTGGAGAAGTCCTTTGGTGTTGGGGACAAGGAAACCTAGCATACAGGCATGTTCTTCAAAGGTTAGGGGCAGATGGAAGGCGGGGGAAGGCACTCAGATGGCACACCCAGGCCTCCACTGACTCCCGTGCTTCCCCACTGCAGCCCAGCACCGCTCCCCGAAGGCTGTCGTCAACTGGCTTGTGTGCTTGTGTGCTGGGAACCTCACCTCACGTGGTTCTCGTCCTCTCCATTGTACAGACGAGCAAGCGGGGGGAGCGGAGGTTCAGAAACAGGACCAACCCCGTTGAGCTACTAAGTAAGGAGCTGAGATTTGCTCTTGAAATCTTGCTCCAAACCCTCGCTCTCCCTACTTTTTCCATCTTTTCTAATTCCAGAAAAACCCTAATAAAAATCCCGGATAAGAATTAATCGCAGAGGAAAGAACTAAGAGGCAAAGGGCAGGTACAGAGGTCTAAATACAGACATGTACATATGTAAGGATATGTACTTATATTTATATGTTAAGGATTAAGGCAGCAGATGGCACTGGGCCTCTGTTTAAGAACTCCCTCGATGCAACAACTTTTTGTTGTGATAATCTGGATGCTCACCTACCCAACACGATCGCTGAAGACAAAATGGGTGCATCAGTAAATGTGAAGAAAGCTGATGGTGCCCAGCTATTAAAAGATATACTGTATGGAGTCTTAAAGGCTTGAAGATAAGCAAATTGCTATCTAGTGGAGAAGCAACAAAACCCACATTGGAAGAAGCATACCAGCCTGTGTGATCATGAAATGTCGATAGTATCAGATATCAGGCATCAAAGACCCCAAACAAAAAAATCATGTGTACATGAATGAGGGGGAGCATGAGTGGAGACCCAAAGCTCACCTATAGGCAACTGGACATCCCCTTACAGAAGGGTCACAGGGAAGAGACAAGCCAGTCAGGGTGCAGTTTAGCACCAATGAAATATACAACTTTACTTTAGTTCTTTAATATTTCCTCTGCCCCCACTATCATGATCTCAATTCTACCTTGCAAATCTGACTAGACCAGAGCAAGTACATGGATACAGATAAGTGCTGGGGGCTGAGCCCCGGTGGCGTAGTGGTTGTGCTCGGGACTGCGGCCCACTGGGATGGAGGTTCAATTCCAGCAGTGGCTCCACAAGAGCAAAGGTTGGGCCTCCTACTCCCACCACCAGAGGGCAGTGATGCCCCCCCCAAAAAACAAAAACAAAAACAAAGAAAGAGATAAGTGCTGGAAACACAGGGAATCCAGGACAGATAAACCCCTTAGGACCAACCATGAGAGTAGGACATCAGGAGGGTAAGGTGAAGGTGGGGGAGAAAGAAGGAACTGATCACAATGATCTACCTAGGGGACAGACGGACAATAGAACAGTGGGTAAAGGAAGACAGTCAACGGTCAGTAGAAGACATGGGGGGTAAAATTTATACATTATCAAGGGTTCATGAGGAAGGGAGGGTGGGGGAGGGGAAATGAGAAGCTGATATCAAGAGCTCAAGGAGAAAGAAAATATTTTGAAAATGATGATGGCAACATATGTACAAATGTGCTTGACACAATGGGAGGATGGATGGATTGTGATAAGAGCTGTAAGAGTCTCCAATAAAATGATTTAAAAAAGAGAAATGAATGAGTTGCAATTCAGCTATATGAGAACTGAAGTATTTTTAGAGTCACCCAAAAGGAATATAAGAAATGAAATCCACCTATGTTAGGATTATGTTTACACTAAGGGAATTTGCTGATTGGGAAGTGTGGTAGTTACACAAGTTCATGTCAACTTGATACATAGGAATGAAGGGAGGCTGAGCCCCGGTGGCATAGTGGTTGAGTGCGGGATTGCGGCCCACTGGGTTGGCGGTTCAAATCCAGCAGCAGCTCTCCAGGAGCAAGGCTGGGCCTCTCACTCCCACCAGAGGGCAATGATGCCCCTCCCCCCAAAAAAAGAATGAAGGGGTAGAGTCTAGCCTGTCAATCAGGTCCCAGCCTACTCCCTCCTTTTGGGCGTGGCCTTCTTATGAGGATTCTGGTAACTCTTTCTCTGCTTCACATTCTGTGGACAAGTTGCAAGAAGCTTTATGGGTGCCAGCCAGAGCCAGGGAGCTGGAGGAGCCACATGGAGAATCATGCCAGAGATGAGCTGCTTCCACAAGACTTTCCATCCCCTGGCCTATGGTCTTCCTGCACTTGGCATCACTGCATGTGCTGTGTGAGTTTGAAGAGGATTTTGTATACTACTGTCAGACATATGGGCTAAGACTGGACTTATGGGCTTGATCTGGACTGGACTGGAATGTTTTCTTCATATACAATTACTCTTTGATATAAAGCTCTATCTCATACACTTATGAATGCCTCTGGACTTGTTTCTGTAGTCTATCTGGACTAAGCCAGGCAGAACTACAATAATTCATAAACACACACACTTTGCTAATATAGGCCATAGTTATAGATGAAGACCTCTTTTTTGTTGTTATTGTTTGTTTGCTTGTTTTTGTGGGCCTCACTGCCCTCTGGTGGTCATGGGAGCCACCTAGTGCTGCTCCTGAGAGTTGCTGCTGGATTTGAACTGCCAAGCCCGCGGGCCGCAGTCCCGCACTCAACCACTTACGCCACCGGGGTTCAGCCCCATGAAGACCTCTTATGTATATCACTCAGATGCACAAAATAGAAGTTGTTTTACATGGTGATGACATTAAAGTCTGAAAACGTCTTTACAGGTCCTGATGGCATGGGGCCTCATCCTAACCTAGAAAGTGGCAGTCATGTGCTTATGTTAATTTCATGATTGAGACGTAGGGGTGGAGTCTAGCTGGTTCATCTGGAGATAGCCATTGAGTAGCCAATGAGGCCTCCGTGTGGGCATGGCTTTCTCCTGAGACTTGTGGGAAATCTCGCAATATTTCCCTCATGGAGATGAGAAGCTATCTCCCCAGTTGTTGGGAGTTAGTCTCAGAGACAATGAACTACAGACAAAACAAGATGGCAGCGTCTGAGAAGCTGAAGGAGCTGGAGGAGAAGCCACACAGCCTTGTCCTGATGGAATCAGACCTCTGAAGCTGGAGAGGCCATGTGGAGACCCCTGCCAGCGCTGAGTTGCCTCTACCACCACTGGATGCTGTTGATGGACCCTGAGCCCTAGAAGTAAGAAGCCATGAGGGGACCCCTGCTACCCACTGACCTGTGACTTCATGAGTCGAAAGGAGACTTTATAGACTGGTATCGAACATATGAGCTAATATCGGACTTGTGACTTTGTACTGGACTGGGTTGGGATGCTTTCTTTTTTTGTTTGTTTTTGTTTTTTTTGTTTTTGGGCATCACTGCTCTCCGGTGGTGGGAGTGGGAGGCGCAGCCCCACTGCTGGAATTGAACCTCCGTCCCAGTGGGCCACAGTCCCGCGCACAACCACTACGCCGCCGGGGCTCAGCCCCGGGATGCTTTCATTTTAATGTCCTATTCCTATTATATAGAAATCGTACCCTTATATCCATATGCTTGTCTATGAAATTTGTTTCTCCAGTATACCTGGACTGACACATAGAATAAGTGACAAGTAGAGTAGTCTTCATTCACTTTCCCAAAGAGGCCGCCCAGAGTTGTCTGGGGCCCTTGTCAACAGGGAAAGTGTCTTTAAAAATCACCATCACCTATGTGTGTGCCTTTGCCTCCCCCAGACTTCTTTTCTTTTTTTTGCCGACTAACCCCACGCTGTTTTCTTCAGTTTCCTTAAGAGAGCGTAAGCAAATGGCCAGTAGACATTTTCCGCATGCAAACATCCCCTTAGAACCGAAATGAGCAACCGCAGAAAGATGCCCGTGAATTTCTACCGCTGTGTGTGTGTGTGTGTGTGTGTGTGTGTGTGAATGATCCCTGATGCCTCTGTTCACCAGGGCCCCCTGCCTGGTGAAGAGCACTTCTTCCAGTTAAACATAGATGGTGAGCCCTTAAAGCCCAAACCACCGTTGAATGGATGAGGTTTAACTGGTAAGATAAAAATAACCTATATACAACAAAAAACACAAGGCCTGCCAGGAGCACGGTGCCTCTTGAAAGGGTTTTTTTCTGAGATGGAATTGGCTGGGGCAACTCAGCGAGCAGTGGGCTGGGAGCAGAGGGCAGAGGGGCCGAGGTCAGGGGCAGGAGAGGGTGAGTGGCCGTGGGGAAGGCTGAGCAGGCAGAGGGTCTCTCTTTGGTGGCATAAGCTTTGACTGTTATCTAGAACTTATTAAAGCACACACAGAGACAGAGATGCAGAGAATAGAGAGGGACCCCCTGGAATCCTTGGAGAATCAGAAGTAATCCCTTCAGTGGTGGGGCGGTGGAGGGGGGAGGGCGCGGGGGCAGTGGGAAGGGTTCTGTGTGAGGCGAGCAGGGCTGAACCTTTGTACTGGGTTTCTTTTTCTTTTTCTTTTTTTTTGGGGGGGCATCACTGCTCTCCGGTGGTGGGAGTAGGAGGTCCAGCCCCACTGCTGGAATTGAACCTCCGTCCCAGTGGGCCGCAGTCCTGCGCACAACCACTACGACACCGGGGCTCAGCCCTTGTACTGGGTTTCATGTAAGATTCTGTTGGAATAAAAAAGTTTTACAGCTCTGGGGAACAGGGCAGGTGGTGGTGGTATGTTTGGAGACCACACAGACATTTCAGAACCCCTCACAGAAATGTTAGGACCCAATTCTCGCTCTCGGCTCCAGGGCGCGGGTAAACACCCTGAACTGATCTCGGCACACGAGTGAAGACGTAGCGATCACATTGTCAGACAGTGAGGGGCAGCAGGGACGTGGGTCTGAAGGGTGGAGGGCGGGGGTGAGGAGGAGCGTGTTGGGGTGGGGGGACGGGAACCCCATTTGTCTCCCATTCCCACACAGGGGATCCCTCTTGGCTGTCCAGCTGGGTCTGGCTGGCACCAAAGTGGCAGAAACAAGGGTGCGAATTGGCGAGGCTGGGAGCCAACGGTCACCAAATACTTGCTTTTATGTTCCACCCAACTTGCCCCTTGGCACCGCCGTGGCTCTGGATAAAGGACTCTTGGACACTCACACCAAGGGCTCTGGCTCTGGATTCACCGCAGGTGGCACTGCCCCAGAGCAGCACTGATGCTCGCTGCTCAGGAAAGCTCTGGGGATGTGTGTCGTATCCCATTTTCTAAACTCTAGTTCCCAGAGCGCCTGGTCCAGCCTGACACACCTCTCACGCCCTAACTTCCAGCACCGAACACGGCACCTTTAACGAATGTTTTGGAAGCACAAGGGGGGGACCCAATATGACTGTCTGGAAAGGGGGGTGCTGCTCCACCCAGCATCCCGAACTGCCCATCAAAATAAGACACTCGGGGAATTCGGTTGCACATGACCCAAATGGGGCTGGCTTTTCTGTCTCCCGATCCTTCGCTCAGCCTGGGACCAGCCAGTAAGACCTCCCTGCCAGGTGGCTCAGAGGCTTTCTGCAGAAGGAACTATGAGGTTACATAAGATGGGTATTTATCTCCCCCCTTGGTCCTGCTCACCAGAGGCCCCTGCTAAAAATTCCACAACTGACGGTGACAAACGAGCCAGAGCTGCCCCGGGATTCCCTGAGGTATGGTGACATCACCCACCCAGCTCTCCTGGACTCCCTGCCCCAGGGAACACCCACCGACACAAAGTGCAGGCACTAGAAATTGTCCTGCTGGCGTCCCCGAGTGTATGGATGGCTGAGGGCCCGGTCACTAAGTGAAGAATCGGTTCGAGAGAAAGGCCAGGCCTACATCTGCAGTGAGCGCAGCCCCCAAGAAGCCCTCGGGTGGGGTGCTGCTGGACGCGGGGCCAGCTGGCCCAGCATCAACACATACTGTGGGTACAGAGGAAGGTCCACCAGGAGGGGTGATGGTGACCGTGAAGATGACAACAAGGACCAAGGAAGCTGCTCAGACTGCCCTTTGGTTGAACTGCTTGCATTCCCCGGATCTCGTTGAATAAAGTGACCAGACAACCCCCTTTTTAACAATTTACCAACGTCCCGCAGCGGTTGAAAATTAAAATAAATATATTATGATACTATTTTTGCGTTCGATGAAAACTTTTGTTGGTCCATATAGACCACATTTTTAATCAAGCACCCCACCCTCCACCCCTCTGGTCAATGGTGTCCTGCTTAAAATCTGGTCACTTTGCTTTAAACTTCACAACCGCTGCAACAGGCGGGGCAATTCTGACTCTAACTGGACCAGACCAGACTCAATCCCGCCCCACAGGGGTGGCCCACGGGGACTTACCCCGGGGACTTACCTGGGAAGTACAGAGTTGGGAGGCCTGGCTTTGGCAGGGGACGCAACTTTACATTCTGGCCCCAAGTCCCCCGCAGCTCCGGGAAGAGGGCCCTGGGCCGGCCCAGGCTGGCATGTGAGTAGCTCCCTGGCTGGAGGCGGGAGATGCCCTTTATCTTTGACTTCCTTTTCCCGAGACTTGGCTTTGTGCTCTGCCAGGAGGAGGTCGAATTGCTTTCTCCGGCCCGGGACTGCCCTCCGATGGCTTAGCGAGTGTGTCTAGGGAGAACAGAGATGGGAAGCACAGCCTCTTTGATCCGCACATCCGCCTGCTTCCCTGGGCCCTCCGGCTCACAGACAGCGTCTCCTGTCAACTCCAGGCACCAGCTCCTGCGGCGCGGTGACTCCCAAGGAGCTGTGACAATACACACATCATACACACAGACACACACCCCCCCCCACACACACCCCACGATGCAGTGCCCTCGGCAACAAGAAGGGAACGCTTCCTCCAGAATCTGGCGTGAAGAAGGCCGGCGGCACCAGCCATCAAAGTCCCAGGGATGAAAGGCAGCTGGGCGGGAGGCTGGAGTTAGTTAATCCAGGTGCCGGCGGGAGGGGGGCTCCTGGTGGCCCAGGCAAACAGAGCCACCCAGCAGAGAGGGCCACAGCTTTGACCCCAAGCAACGGAGCACAAGTTGAGTAGGACATACGGGGCTGGGCCCACCCAGGGGTGGCCGCCTGAGGCCCGCTGTTCCCCTGGCCACCCAGTGTGGCTGGATCAGGGCGCGATGGCGGCGTGGCCCGGCATCCGTATTGTCCTCCCTCCTTCTAGGCCGACGCTGCTCCTGCATACATTAAGCGCTAGCAGGGCTTGGAACCGCCTGTGAGTTCCTATAAATACCATTTACTGTCTGGGCTCAGAAGTAACAAGGGAAGTATCCCCCCCCCCCCCCCCGCCACCCCCCACTTCTTAAAAAGCCAGCCAGCTTGAGGCAGGCACTCTGCTACCATGGAGGAGAAGAAAGCACTACCCTTTTAAAGACCAGCTTTGGAGGGGGCGGGGGGGTGTCCATGTTGAGGTTCCACACCCTGCCGTGTGCAGAGAGGGGCATGCAAACATTTCCACAAAGGCCCCAGCGAGAGTAGGAAGTACGTTTTTATGGAAAGAGAAATACCTTGCAGGTGAGGGATCTTGTGCAAGGTTTCTTTGTCTCGGGATCCAAGACTCCACAGTGTTTATTTGGGTCAAATTCTCTCTCTGGTTTAAGAAACAAACAAAAAATATAAGAAAGAAGGAGGCTAAAGAGGAGTTGGCATTAAGACTACATTAGGAAAAAAAAATAGGCACATTTGCACCAACAGGTGAGACATTGTCAGGCAGTCTCTT
Organism: Nesogale talazaci; assembly: GCA_004026705.1. NCBI lineage: Eukaryota > Metazoa > Chordata > Mammalia > Afrosoricida > Tenrecidae > Nesogale > Nesogale talazaci. The sequence goes on along the minus strand of PVJH01017343.1, from coordinate 9,641 downwards.
TTTCTCTCTTCTCCAACCTGGCTGCTCAAATGCTTCAAAAACCACCGCTCAGAGCAAAACGGCTCCCCTTGGTCGGACTGGAGTTTCCGTGTCCAGGGAGCCCAGGGAGGGGAAGGCACCGGAGGTGGGACGCTTGGTTGGGCTTGATCGGCTCCGTTGGCACTTTGGCAAAGCTGGTTGCAGCCCGGGGAGAACCATGGAAGGCCGGGGGGGGGGGGGGGGGGAGCCTCTTGGCCCTGGCCCTGGACTGCTCCAGGAATCTTTCCAGCTGCTCCCACCCCTGCCCCCTGCCTGCCTCCTCCTTTTGGCTACTTCCAACAGGAGTGTGTTTCTTGACGTGTCAAAGTGAACGGGCTCGCTCAAGCTTTGCAAAGCTCTCCGTGGCTTTCCACACAGTTTCACGGGCCAGTACAATGCTGGCCTGACTCAGGGACATGTTGGCCGTGGCAGGGCAGGGGACAGTCTGTGTGTGTGTGTGTGTGTGTGTGTGTGTGTCTTATTTGACGTGGAAAGGTGCAGAAAGGACCCCAAAACCCCAAACCTGCTGTCCTTGAATCTTCTATTCTAACTCAGGGGGTGGGGCCTGTGGGCTACAGAGTACAACTATTCTACAGGGGTCTCTTTGCTTTGGGTGCTTTCTTCTGCACACCGATGGGTGGGCTCGAATGGCCAACACTTAGATGAGGAGATAAGCACAAACCCCTGAGCCGGCCCAGAAGCCGGAGCCCGCCAGCACCGAGTCTACTCTGGCTCACAGAGACCCTCGAGAGCTTCTGAGATTATACAGCTCTCTCCCCTGGGGTGCCTGGGAGCTTAAACTGCTACCTGGGAGTGAGCAGCCGACCACCTACTCCACAGAGCCACTCAGACTGCGTGGACAGGGTCTGTTAATCTCACAGCATGCTTGCTCAGTCTCCATCCTGGGCCTGAGATCACCGAAGAGGCTCCAACTGGGGTGGGGGGGTGGCCGTGTGGGGAGGCCAATGTCTCCTGCTGAGGCCCCTTGCTGGGACAGCTGTCCCTCTCACTGCTCACTGTGGAGTGCTGCAGGCAACGTGGCTACAGGTTGGGCCGAGATCCACCGGGTTGGCAATTCGAAACCACCGGGTGCTCCTTGGCAGAAGGACGGGCTTTCTCGTCCCATAAACGGTGACAGTCTCCGAAGCTCGAAGGGGGCAGTTCTAGCCTGTCCTGTCGGGTCACAGTGAGTCGGCCAGGATGCATTCGGTGGCAGTGAGGGCAAGTTTCGTGGATCGGATGCCCCTCCGGGGATTATGGAAACGCCTTCTGCACTTAGAAAGGGTGGGGAGGGAGGTGGGCTCCTTCAACTTGGTTGTGATGTGACGGCTTGTGAAGAGGCCAGTGGATGTAGCAGCGAGGGGGAGGGTCACCTGGAAAACAGCCCCACCCCCCCAGGAAACGGGTGGGCTAGACCCTGACCAGAACAGACGGCGTCTTGTCTACTTTGCACTTATGATCAGGAGAGACCAATCTCCGGAGAAGGCCCACATGCTCGGTACCGCGGAGGCGCAGGGAACAAGAGGAGGACCCTCGGGAGATGGAGAGACACGACAGTGGCTGCAGCAGTGGTTCCTCCACAACAATGGGGGGGGGGGGTGAGGATGGGGTAGGACCGGGCAGCTTCTCCTTCTGTCTTGCCCAGGGTGGCTAGGGGTGCCCCCTTGCTGGACAGCACCCGGCAGCAACAACAGCAGCATTTGTCAGGGGAGAGAGGAAAGGCTTGGGGTCCTGGAGATGATCTTAGCAATGAAACCATTCTTACGTGCAAGATAGATGACCTAGTTGGCCACCCAGAGCCCGCTCCCTCCCGTCATGCTGCTGTCCTGTTTCTGTAGATTCACTGAGGAGGAGAGAAAACACTATGGGCTTGGAGATGCCTGCTTCCTTAGAGCCTCCCCCACCCCCTCCCTGCCCCCCACCCCACTGTGGCCCATCCAGCAGTGAAGGTGCCAGGCCCCAGGCTGCTGGGCCTGGTTTACTCGCCAGAGTCTGACCCATGGCCAGGGCTACACCAACACCCCCTGTGGCCTGGACCCCAGCACAGCAGGTTGCTTGGCTGCCAGGGAGCTGCTCGCCCATGTGAAAATGAGGTAGAAGCCGCTAAAAGGCCCACAGGGACCCAGCGACCTGCCTATCAGACAGAGGGAGGTTGGGCAGCAGGCTGGTCACCCTGGCCATGCTCTTGCTAGGTCAAGGCACCAAGGACCCTGGGCCCCGGGCTGAGGCCTACGAGTTGTCCAGGGATCCCGCAGGCCTGACAGCACAGAGCAGAACCACTCCTCGTGTTTCCTGGGCGGTCACCTTGCCAGCTCTTTTCACCCACAATGCAGCGGGCGGTTTGCACCACCGGCCTTCAGGTGTGAAGTCGAACACAGCACCTCTGCACCACCACGGCACCTTGGATGAGTCACGCAGGGAGGGATTTGCTGACTACAAAACCGGTCTCCTTTGAATGCATTGGGCCTGAGGTCCTGGGAAGGAATCTGTTTTCTTTTAAGTGACAGATATCGATCAGGCTCCTTGGAGAAAGGCCAGAAATAAAGAGAAACACAAAGCGGGGTAAAAACTGCCCACGATTTTTGGGGTGCTTGACAAGGAGGCTCACACCGGAGCACCAAAATCTTTCCGCCCCTTTCCTGCCGGCTGTTAGGTAAATACCTACTAGTGCAGGAGCCTGTGCAGTTTGCAGTTTGCTTTGGTCTTTGGGAGAGGAGCCCTGGTGGTGTCAGTGCTTAACTGGGAACCTGAAAGTCGGCAGTTCAAAACCACTAGCTGCTCTGCAGGAGAAAGACCAGGCTTGCTAGGCAGCTAGGCCCTCCGAAACCCAGGGCATTCTGGCTACTCTGCTCTGTAGGGCTAACCAGGAACCAGAACTGACTCAATGGTTTGGTCTTTGAGAGAAAGGAGAACTGTGAAATTGAACTCTAAAGCAAATTTTTCTAGACAAAAAATATATATATATAATAATAATAATAATTACCCTCTTGCCAGGAGTCATCCTTCCGATGGGTATGTGCTATCTTTCTAGGCACTCCACGAGCCTGTCTCATCACTGAGGGCTGGGTCTGGGAGAGGGCCTCAAGGTCCCTGTGGCAGCCTGAGCAGGCCCAAACGACAATCCCAATCTCATGATGTGGAAAAGGAGGTAGGCAGAGCCTTGGGCCCAGAATCCAATGGGGCTCTGGAGGACAAAGGGCCCAGAGATCCTGCCCTGAGCTACTGCAACAAGCCACTTGCAACGTCGCCACAGACGGTGTTCCCGGGAGCTGGGGCGGGGCAGCCTGACAGCACCAGGGGTGCCCACGCCGCTGAGTGGCCGCCTCACAGTCAGTTCTGAGCACCCTGCCTCTTTGTCGCCAGAACGACAGATGTCACCTGCCCTCCCCCCTCAAGAGAACCAGTTCTCCCTTGCATTTCTTAAGGGGGGGAGGGGAGTTGTGTTTGCAGGCCAATTCGACAACGTTATCCCCCTTACGATGAAACAGACTCAGGTAAACCGCAGCATCCGTCCTGGGTCGTAAGCCACAGGTGGGGCTCTTAACGACGCCGCCACGTACCTGAGAGTCTCCTGTAAGGCTTGTTGCTGTTTCTGGTGCCATTTTGATGTTTCTTGTCTAATGTGGCCGGGAGGACGCCTTTGCCATTTAAGATCTTCTCTGGTGATGGTGGCACTGACTTGGGCATAAAACCCGGCTTCATTAAAGGTGAGTTGCAGGCAGCGGAGGACAAGGTGGTGGAGGAGGAGGAGGGGGTGGCGGCGGGCGGGGCTGTCGAGTTCATTTTGACATTGGCACCATCTGCCTTCATTAGGTTAGGGATCTTTTCTAAACTGACCACAGGAACCGGAACGCTGGAAAACAAACACACACCTCCTTTGATACATCAGGCCCAAGGGGCAGGCTCTCCAAGCACATCATTATCAGAAGGCGTCCCCCAGCGTGAGGCCCGTTGTGCTCAGAGGGGGTTTCATGCCCGGGAAAGGACCAACAGGGTATGTGCGTGTGGCTGGCACGCAGCCGAGGATTCATCGGCGATGCCTGGCTGTGTGCCCATGCATCCTGCACGTCCCCCCTCTCCAGCAGGGCAAGGTGCCTGCTGGGAAGGATGAACGGCTCCTTGCCGGACATCAGGGGGCTGGGGGGCTGCATCCGACCCTCTCTGCCCAGTCTCCCAGTCCAGGCCCACGCGGCTGGACATGTGCTCTGCTCAGGATGCTGACAGGTCACGCCACCCCACGGAAAGGCACTCCGCACCCCGCCCTGTTGAGGGGGCTGGGTGACTCCCTCCATCCTGGGTCTGGGCTCCAATCGGGTCCCCTTATATAAGCTTCCCTTGCAGGCAGCTCATTATGTACACGGGTGAGGCTCTGGGCTGGCAGGTGAGTCGATGCGTTTTACGAAGGGTGTGCACAGAGTAGCTCTCCTACCAGCTGGGTCCCTGCTGCGCTGCCTGGAATGGAAGTTCATCCTAGTCTGTGCTTCAGGGGACTCATGTCCCTTGGGGGCTGGGCGGGGACTGGAGCTGTCCCTGGCCTGGATCCCCACTCCTCCCCATGGGAGGGTGGGCCGCGACCTCACCAGCTCCCAGGCAGCGTGGGGCGGAGCATGGCACCTTCCTAGCTCTCAGCACCAACAGCAGAGGGCTCTGGCGCCGAAGCTCCAGTGGAGGACACAGGGCCGGGAGGCTGGCTTTGGCAGGGAGGGAGGAGCCTAATCGGTCACGTGGCTGGATGCCACGCCCTTCCCTCCAGACCGGAAGGTCATTCCTCTGACCCACGTGTGCTCTGCTCAGAAAGACGGTGGCAAAGCCCCAGCCTCTGCCCCTCCTTTGCCCTGGCAGCAGGATCACTGATGCTGTGGGCAGATCTCTGCACAGGGCAGCGGGACGGACTGCTGCCAGCCCTCACCCCCACCACACACTCTCCTGGCTCAGAGAAGGGCTGGGCGTGGGGGCTGCGGTCCCAGGCGACGGGAAACTGGGATGGTGGTTTTAATAAGTAGGCAAACCAGTGGGAAGCCACCTCGGTCACACGGCAACTGCTTGCTTTCTGGCACCCACACACGGCAAGACAGGCTGAGAGCAGCCCCCGCCGGAGAGGCGCGCACAGGAAGCGCGCGCAGACACTACCTGCTGGACCTCCCGCACTCCTGATTGTTTTTGTTTCCTCCACTAAATGGTTAAGGAAAAAACACCCACGGGTTACAGAATTGTCCTAGGGTCACTCCTGCACTTTTTCCACACATTTAAAAAAGAAGAAACACAAACACCACTGGCCAAACTCATGCATGTACCGAATCCCTAAAACGGTGACTTTTAGAGGACATCCGGCAGCCGTCCGAATGCCTGATTTCGAAAAGACCCAAGAGCCTGCTCAAGACGCTGGAGTTGGACTCAAGTTGGGTCCTGGTTCTGACCCGCTGACTTCCATCTCTTCAAAAAGGCCGAGGAAGTCATGCGTGGGCGGGGGCACCTGGGCCACGAGCTGGGACAGAGAGACGCTCTGAGTGGCCTTCACTGACACAGATTTGAGGAGCCGGGATATTCGGGAGAGAAACCGGACCTTCTGGCGCTGGGCTGCGAAGACGGAAGGTTGCGGTTTCTGTGAACCAGCCCCGGGACCCGCGAGAGGCCCCGGGGGTCCCACAGACCTCAAAGCCGCGACAGAATGATCCAGGGCAGTTGTACAAACCGACGTGCACAGGAGAGCCAAGCCAAGCGCTTCTCAGATACCCACAGTTCAGCCAGTGTGCCTGCCTGAGAGTCTGCGCCCAGCTGGAGGGGTGCCTCTGATGGAGCTAGCAACCCTGAGGGACTGCCACAGAACGGAACGCAGCCGCCCTCACCATGGGGGTGCCCAAGCCCAGCCTTGCAGCCTCTGAAGTCTGAGAGGCTGGCTTTGGCGGGGGAGGGGGGAGCCTCATTTGTCACGTGGCTGGATGCCTTCTTCTGTAGTCATCACGATGCCTTCTCCGAAAGGCTGTCTATCCAGAGGTCACATCAGAATGAGTGCCGCCCACTGGCGGGGTGGGGGTGGGGGTGGTTATGCGTTAGGCTGTGATCCTCAGGGTGGCAGAGCAAGAGCACAGGCAGGTCCCTGAGAGAGAGACTGGGCTTCCTCCTCCCATAAACAGAGTCTGGGAACCGTGGTGTGTGTGTGTTGGAGAGCAGTCTCTAGGGGCCAGCCCTGCCTCCATGGGAGTGGGCTTTGATTCACATCCTTTACCCCAGAGCTCCCCAGGACTCTGCTGGGACTTTCAGCTTAGTGTCAGCAAGCAGGGCGTGCTTGCTTGGGGCCCATCCAAAATGGAATGGGAAGGCGGATGGTGCACAGCCTTCTGGAATGTAGTTCTCGTGGATGAGAAGCGGGGGGAGGGGGGTGTCATGGGTTGACCCCCAAATATGTGCCCACTGAGGCCGCTCTTTCTTTGCTCCATTCCACCACCACCCCCCTTTATCTCCTGCGAGAGGAAAGATGCAGCTGGATGCTCGTTCGACGTGGGGTCAGGGCTGTGACCTGAGGAAGAGTGTGGCCTGCCTGACCCCCTTGCAGCTGACGGACAAAGCACAGAACATTCCAGGGGTGGTCCTCACAGAACTGCCAAAGGACAGTGTTACGTAACTGCCAAACCCTCGAGGAGCATGGCCTGGGCAGGGTGGCACATATTTCGGGGGGCGCATTTGAAGTATGACAGTCGTCTTGCCTGGACTTGTTCAGAGGCGGTATGGAGAGCACCAGCTTCATGACAAAGGGAGGAGTCGAACACATCCTGAGAGGGACCGAGAGAGAGGGTCGAATCACACAGGTGTGACCTCATCACACTCAGGGTACATGAGTGTGTGTGTGTGAGATAGAGAAATGAGACGCAGGAGATGAGAGAAGAGAGAGGGAGAGAGAGAGATGTTGGAATCACACAGATATGACCTTGCCCCTCATCCCCCAGGTCTTCCTTGGGCCACCAGCTCATGTGCTTTCTTCATCACCCCGGGCATCACCGGAGCTCTTACACTGATGGACCAGGGGGTGGGTGGCACTGATTCGGAAAGCCAATCCAGAAATCTGATCTTGTTCAAGCCAAGAGTAGGGTTGACCCCGAAAGCAGATGGGAGGCCCTGATGCCCTACCTGTAGTTCACCCCAGGGAGCCAGATCACAGCTGGAAGTCACCACCCTGCAGGTGCTTCGGCTTTCTCCCATTTCTTCCTCCTTCCTCTCTCATTTCCTCCATCCACCAAGTCCCTTCCTCAGCTAGGGTCCAGCCCTGAACAAGTGATTTAGGGCCCCTTTCTGATGACAGCAGACCCCCAAATAATAGGTTTCATGATTTTTCATCTAGAAATAACCCAGCAGGTTCTAACCTCTGTGTCCCTTGGCTCCACACCAACTCTAAAACCTAGGAGCTGGTGTGTGTGTGTGTGTGTGTGTGTGTGAGAGAGAGAGAGAGAGAGAGAGAGAGAGAGAGAGAGCTGGCAGCCTTCAGATGACTAAGTGATTTGTCATTCGGCGTACTTAGGTGATAAGCATGTCTGGCAGTCACCCCTGGGTTTAGCCAAAGCCCCTGACAGTCTCTTCTCTTTAGGGACAAGAAGGTTTATACACTTCTTCTCCCAAGTCTCACGATTAGCTGTATTTACCCACTCGCCTCTGCTGTCCTGTTTGGAGGAGCTGCGTTTGAAAGGGAGAAAGGCAAGCCCCCTTGCTCCGGCTGCCTTCGGAACGCTTGGTTTGCTTGCCTCATGAGTCCTGATGGTGGCGCTGGTCCCTTACTCACATGCCCCTGCCAGCACTTATCTCCTCGTTACCGCCAGACCCCACCCACAGCTTAGAACAGGTTTCCCCTCACCTGAACATGGGACATGGAAGGTGTCACCTTGAGAGGACACAAGCGTGAGAATGTGCTAGAAAAGGCCTGGACTCTGACTCGTGCTGACCAGGTAACAATCCTGTATTTCTCTCTTTGTGGAAGCAGATGTCTCACCTTTCTGCTGCAGGTGGGCTGGCGGGTTGGAAGCACCAAGCTTTTGGTGAACAGCTTTAACCACTGCACCACCAGGGCTCCCCTGTACAAATCCCAAGTCTTGGGAACCCCCTGGGCCAGTTCTATGTGGGCCTGTAGGGCCGGGAGCAGTCGGAATAGAGTTCCTGACACTTTACAACAACAACAATTCTGCAGGTGTGCTTGACTGGTCTGCATGGATCCTTCTGGACCCAAGGAGGGGCTCCAGCGGAAAGGAAAATGTTTTTTTGGCAGCAAGCTGACTTGTCCTCTGACCAGTGATGCTTGCAGGGGTGCAGGGGTGGAGAAAGACCAAGGGCTGGAGGGAAGGCCGTGCTGTGTAGCAAGGCCTGTTGCCCCCGGGGCCCAGCTATGCTTCTTGCACATGGTGATTGGTTCCTCTGTCCTCAACAGACAGGCTTTAGGAGACTGGTCCAGAGCATCTGCAGATCTGCAGAAATTTCTGCCCGCCCTCAGAGCCCACCAGAGTGGGCAGGGAAGTATTTGACAGGAGGGAACTGGAAGGCAGAGGGTACCTGTGACGTATGTGCACAGAGCTCATGGCTTTGACCCACTGGTACTTTCAACCCAGGCCCACGTGCCTATGCCACTGGCCAGGCAAAGGTTGGAGTCAGTCCCTAAGCACTGGCAAGAGCTCTGGCTACATGTTGGGCGGCTGACGGCAAAGCTCGCAGTTTGAACCGAACAGTGCCTCTGAGGGAGGCTTCCTGTTGCCATAACGACGAACAGTCTTGGAAACCCACAGGGGCAGTTTGACTCCATCCTGGATGGTCACTATGTGTCACAGTCAAATTGGTAACTCCCTGGCAGGTCCTCAGAAGAGCCATTTCACTTAGCTTCTTGCCTTCGTAGGCACTTCTTAAAGTGACTAGATTTTCTCAAATGAGGGGGTGGGGCGGGGTTCAATCCACTTTTAAAAGACACAGACAAGGAAATCTACTCTGCTTTCCTGAATGCATTTTGGGGCTGTTATTGGGAATTGTTATCTACACCCGCCCCCTCGCCCCCTTCGCCTGTTGGTTTGTCCAACTGCTGCTATGACGCTGGAAGCCAACCCATGGGCGTGTGGGACCCCAGCAGGGGGAGGAGCTCCCCGACTAGAAAGATGGGCCTGGGGACCCACTGCGGGAAGGCGGGTTGCTTTTCTTCTTCTTTTCGGTTAGGCCCCGTCGAGTCCATTTCGAGCTATAACCACTTCACATGAGGCAGCGGAACTGCCGGCCGGCCCCTGCTGCGGCCAGCTTTCCCGAAGCCGATCGGGCTCCAGTGGAGCTGCCAGGCGGGCTTGAATCGCCACCCTTTCAGTTATCCACTAAGTGCTTCCACCCTGCGACCCTGGTGCTGCTTCCTGAAAGCCAGTCAAGGAAAACAACCGGAGTCACATGGGCCATCGTCCCCCGAGCGCGCTTGCTCTGGCACTGTGGTGGGAAGGAGGACACCTGCCGGGAGCAGCAGTGGGCGGGCGCTGGGCTCCAACAGGCTGGGCATTGTGCGGCTGGCACGAGACAGGGTAGCGTTCTGCTCTCGCTGTGCCCGAGTCTGCCAGGAATCGGCGGGCACGTGAAAGTGGGTAATCACAACCAGCTCCATCCTTTCACTTGGGGGG